>VCAZ01000126.1:705000-840000 GCA_005784505.1 Bagarius yarrelli
AAACTTTATGTACAAACCAAACTAACCCTAAACTTCCCCCCTGTGGTTCCCCCAAACATAAGGCATGACCCTGATGCTACCTTGCTAACTTGTAGCACCATTAAACCTTTGACTTGATGCACACAGCTAGTAGCATCTTAAAGTTTATCAGTGTGTGTCAATCAGGAAACCGAGCTCTGTGGCTTTTTTTTTTTTTTTTTTTACTGATGTACATCTCTAACGTTCATTTATCTGGGTTAGCAGAGGAACTCTGATTGCGTAGATGCATCGCGAAGTCAGTGGGAGTTCAGACATCTTTTTAAAGATGGAATCAGATAGCAGCACCAATGCAGTTCCTTATATGGCTTTTGTAACCCGGTGGGGACGCAAATGAGACAACGTTTATGCGCAAAAAGCGTGCTCCAGTTTTTCCTGACGTCTAATAAAAAAAAATTAAAAAAAATCAGTGGCACTTTTACGATCAGATTAGTTCTTTTGATCTCGGTAGTAAATCTTTTGTACCTAATTAGTATTTAATAGGGACAGTTGTTCTAATTCGCTAACAAGGGACATTTGTGGTTAAAAAAAAAACCCAAACAAAACACTATGAACTATTAACTAAAAACATGACATAGTATTTAACAGTGGATTTTGTGGTAAATACTAGTATGTAGCTAGTATTTATTAAAGATTATTTAAATTAACTAGCTAATATATATTTGGGAAATTTGTGTTAATTCGTTTAAATTTAATAGAGAAATTTGTGGTAAATAACTTGTGGTAAAACCTGTATGTAATCATGTAATAAGTTTCCTAGTAGGATTTACAATGAATAACTTGTAAATAATAGTTTAGAGTGGTTGTATAATAGGACAATTAGTGGTAGTTTGTAGTAGTAGTAGAGGCTGTGTTATATAGTATGTGGTAATTAGCTAGTATTTGATAGGGATGATGTATATGTAAGCAATAAAGACTTCTTATAGTACCTAAAATTGGAAATTATAGTAATGAGTTAGTATTTAAATGGGCAAGTTGTGGTAATTCGCTCGAATTTAATAGAAACATTTGTGGTAAATAACGTGTGGTAAAACCTGTATGTAATCATGTAATTAGCGAAATTCATGTAATTAATAACTAGTAAATAATAGTTTAGTGTGGTTGTGTAATCGGACAATTAGTAGTAGTTTATTTAGAGTGTGTGTTATGTAACTTTTCACAACGTTTATGTGGGAAATTATAGTATCTAAAAGTGGAAATTATAGTAATTAGTTGGTATTTATTTGTGGTAATTTGTTCAAATTTAATAGGGAAATTTGGGATAAAACTCCTATGTAATCATGTAATTAGCTACATTTTCTTAGTGAGATTTGTGGTTAATAACGTTTATTTATAAATAGTTCATTGTGGTTGTATAATAGGACAATTTGTGGTAGTTTGTATTTAATAGTTGAGTTTGTGTTAACATTTAACAACTTTTATGGTAGAAATAAAGACTTCTTATAGTATCTTAAAGTGAAAATTATTACTACTATTAAATTTGTGGTCATTTCTTTTTTTAATTGGTATTTAATTGAGGGATTTCTTGTAATTAGCTGGCAGTTAATAAAGTTATTATTTAATAATAGGGGAGAAATTTTCTGCAATATAATTGTGGTAATTACCCAAAAGCTACGTACAAGAAATTTCTCAAGAAAGGTTAAATACTAGCTATCTTCTTATCTACACTGTAAAAAATAAGAGCCCCCAGGAAGTGTCAGCTTATTTCTTCGCTTTAACTCCAATTATCAAGAAAAGACTTATATTATATAAGAAAAAATATATTTGTAAAACAAAGTTACAGGTCGTGTTTCTATGTTGGTTCATGAGTCCAAGACAAATCACATGTTATTTTGCAGTAATTGTTAGTATAGTGAACTTTTCCATGTGATGTACTTTATTGATAAAGAAATGTGTCTCCAGTGTGGACAAAAGTCAAAGGTAAAAAAGACAAATTTCCCCAATAAAATTGCATTTTTTTGGTGTAAAATTTAACTTGAAAATAAAAAAAAAAAACAGAGAAGTGTGAAAGGAGTAAAAAAATGTTCATAGCTGTTACAACATATGTGATAACAGGAACTGCAACAACTATAAACAGATATAAGCAGTGTATGTGTGTTGTGTGTGTGTGTGTGTGTGTAGAAGTATAGTAAAGTGATAGAAGCTTCCTCTGTCACACCGTTAGACATAACACACTTTTACTGATCTTGACAAACAAACCTGAAAAAAATTATCAAGGTATTGTGGTCGTTTGTCAGCTTTCTTTAACACTTTAACCGGGTGACATTGTGTGTCATGTGTGTGTGTGTTGTGTGTGTGTGTGTGTGTGTGTGTGTGTTGTGTGTGTGTGTGTGTATAGTTTTTTTAACAAGAATTAATTTTAACACCTTATACAATTGTATAAGCTTCTGTTTGCTTCATCTTTGTTGGCCATGTTTTTTTTGGGCACATTATACTTATGAGAGGGTTAATGGGTGTAAGTGAAGAGGATGCAGTGGATAGGGGGTAGATAGAGGCAGATAATTTGCTGTGGCGACCCTGATATTTAGAGAAGCAAGAAAGTGATAGAGATAGAGAGAGAGAAGACGGGAGCGAAAAAGAGAGAGGAAGAACAAGAGCAAGAGAGAGAGTGAAAAAGAGTGAGAGGGAACAAGAGAGAGAGAGAGAGAGAGAGTGAAAGAGAGCGAGAGGGAACAAGAGAGAGAGAGAGAGAAAGAGAGAGAGAGAGAAAGAGAGAGAGAGAGAGAGGGAAAGAAAAGATGACTTAGCCTCCTCTGACACACATCCTTGAACTCCTTGTTTTTGAACCACTCGGAAGATCTTTTCCTGTTTTGGTTTTGATACTCATCCTCACCCCTCCAGTGTCTTACCTAGTTCACCTCCCTGCCATAAAACGCTCCGAGTTTTACAGCTTCAACATGAAGACTTAAAAGGGAGCTGTCGTAAATCCCACGCAGTAATAAAGCGCTAGAATTTAATTTCTGTCCACTTTGCTTGTTTTCCTTTCCCGTCACTAGTTTATCTCTCTCTCTCTCTCTCTCTCTCTCAGGTGGGCTCGGGGGAGACCCTGCTTTCCACTTCATATAGATCAGATAGATGGATATTTTTTTCTTTCTTTTAAAAAGGGAGGATCAGGTGATCAGGTCTTATTCATGTCCTTATCAATGTAATGTAGTTTTTTTTTAAATAGCCGCTCTGTCGTTCAGTAATCAGAACAGTGATCAGGGAGTCGGCCATTTTTACAGTTCGTAGAAATTTGGGTGTACTATATCTGCCATGTCATGTGACCTATGATGTCACATGAATCGTCTCTCCTGCGGAATTATGGGATAGTAAAGGACGGGAGTAGCAGATCATCTGGGAACTTTTCAATTACTGTATTTCCCATAATATAGATTCGAACATGCTACTCATTTCGCCTACTATAAAGTATGGAAGTATGCGATTTAGAACAGAGACTGTATCTTTGCACTACAAACAACCCACAATGCACTGCAAAAACCAGGCCACATCCAAGCTGACTTGACTGGAAATGTCAACTTTCTCTAATAGTCTGATCAAAATGAGTCTAAAGCAACTCTACGAACAAAGTTTTTTAAAATAATATGATTAAATGATATACTGTTTCACCACTTGGGGAGCTAGAGAGCTGATTAAAACCCAATCGTACAGGTGTTAATGTAATAGTTTCATTGATCATTTGTTTTTCAGCATCGTGTAAATGTTGCAAATGTGAATAGAAAGAAAAAAAAGAGAGGAGAAAAAACGAGTCTCTGGGTAAGAAACTACCGTATATAGCTGTTATAACATGTAAAAACAGGAACTAGGTGTTTCAGAGATGTTGCCTGATTAATGCATGAACTATTACTAAAAATAAATTTCCTTTTTTGCGTTATTTAATTAATATTTCAAATAAATTGTCGTAAAAATGACGCAGACGAAAATCGTCTACGTCGGGTTCATGTACCGCACATGTTGGTTTATTTACCAATCACAGCACGGTCTCAAGTATTGAATGCACTTTTAGCCTGTAAACGCACACACACACACACACACACACACCAGACATCAAATATTGTACACACTACACTTTACATACACACATTTAGTCACACTTATGTCTTTGTTCATATTTAAAAAACTAGACACTTAACCCCACTCATGCATGTACACACACACTCACACACATTCATACACCCACACACACTTTTCCTACCTGACAGGGGGTTCGGGCAGGCACGTGGCCTCACCGCATTCCTTTATCGAACCGATCGTGAATCTCCCTGAGGAATCTGAGAACGCCTGAGGCCTAAGACCTACTCCCTCTAGAGCTCGTAAAGACATGCCTGGGTGGTCAGCGAGACCCTTGTTCCTCCCTCTCTCTATTCTCTCTCTCCCTCTCTCTACCGATCTCTTTTCTTTTTTCTCCTCTCACCTCACTACCATCCATCATACAGGCATGGCAGAGAGGAGTGCTTTGTTTGCCCTAAATCAGAGAACCAGCACTGGGCCAACATGAGGGTCGACACACCATCTAAGCCAACACACACACACACACTCCACCAAACCAGTGTATTGCAACATATATACGAATACCATATTTGTACATAAAGAATTTGCAAGAACTCCCTAATACCCATGCTATCATGTGTCTTTGTCTTATTGTGGTAGGAAAGATATCTAAGCATGATTCGTGTTTTAGTCAGCAGGTTGTCGTTTTTCCACTCCCAACAAAAATTTCACTTCTACACGATTCCAGTAGAGGAAAACCTCTTAGACTGCAGTCTCTTATTACACACAGGACCACTGTAATAGTAATAATAATAATAATCCTTGTTGAAGTATAGATGTCGCTATATAACTGGGTCTTTATTTTCAGTCGAATTCCTAAAATATTAATAATCTCATTGCTAGTGGTTCTTTGTGTAAGAAAAAAAAGGACGCAGGTTCAAGGCTCGGCTCAGAAGGTGTACTGCCAGCGTCATCTGTTAAACAGCTGCACCTGTGATCGGAGGAGTGTGTAGTAGCTCATTGACTTTAAAAAGGCTGTGTGTTCTAATCCCAGAATGCCCAAGGTGTCAAATTAGGCCCTTAAGAAAGGCCCTTAATTGTTGGATAAGTACTAGCGAATTGTTGTGACTTTGTTGTGCCCAGCTCACACTTGGAAAGGTGACGGAACAGTTTTACAATATTTACCTCATTCTTTTTAAAATTAGACCCACAGGGACGTATTTTAGGGGCTGTTCAGCTTTTAAAAAAAGGACATGCTGGTTTCTCTGTAATGCTCAGAATAAATAAATAGTAGGAAAATTACTTAAAAACTGGGATGACAAAAATGATAAAGGGAACCAACTTGTTTGATGTTCTGTAACATCAGATGCATCGATAGATACAACATTTTTGCGTGTGTGTGTGTGAGCAGTACTTCCTGATTTCTGTTTTTGTTTTTTCCCCACCATGATACTTTCTCTGTGGCCCGATCATTTCATCCCTGCTTGTTTTCGTCCAGCTTTCTGACTGGTTATTTAGTCTAATCTTGAACAACATCAGACCTGCGTGATGCTGAATTGTAATTAAGATGATGTCATTACTCGTTATGGAGATTTCTATTCCCAAATATTGCTTTAGGTTTTAATAATTAATCAGGACTGTGTTTAGATCATCTTTATTGTATAGCAATGGTGTTGAATATGATGCTTGAGGTATTATGTTGCCACAAGTGTGTGTGTAGGTGTGTGTGTGTGTGTGAGTTTGTGTGGTGCTTTGGGATATAACATAAGTAACATCCGAAACATCTTAACCGTGGGATTCAGCAGATCCGTAACAAAACCCCTGGTTTTGGGTGAGATTCATGAATCCAATGATTCTGTGAATTCTAAGGATTCATTAAGTGCCCTCTAGTGGAACAGCATGGCAAAATCAGTCAGGCTCCCAAATTAATCAAGTGACTCAAAGGACTCATGAGACTCGGATTGGTTCAATAAGTGAATCAGAGGGATACAAATCTTTAAATGGATCTGGATTTCTCCTCTTTATGTGGTACTTGTAACTTAGATTCGTATTGTAGAATCCCCCTTGTCTTTCTCAGAGTCATAACATCATAACAGCAAAAACTGATCCAAACTCCAAACTAATATTATTATTATTATATATTATATTATAATATTTAAGGGAAGATATATTAAGATACTGAGAGTGCCATAGACGGCGCCAACATGTCAAATATGTGACCCCATCCCAAGCCAAACTCCATCCTCCTCTTAACACCTACATATTTATCAATGATATGCTCATGTCCTTCAGACGGAGCCATGCATTGTTGCATTGCTACATTCAGACAGCCAGACAGACAGACAGACAGACACGGGGGCAGACGACTTATGACCCCCACAAAAACACACCGTCTCTGTGTTCTGGCTGCTGCAGTGGGCCTATGTATATGGTTACTCACATTTCTCCCATGGTGGGACTGTGGGAACCTGAGAACTGCACGGTCACTTCCTGTCCCTGCAGGCTTTAGCCAATCGCCGTGCCTGCGATGAGGTAAGGCAAATTGCAATAAATGCTCTGTTTCCCAAGAAAAGAAAAAACTACCATTTCATCTCAATTGCGCCTGTTTCCTTGCCTTCCCACCAAAAATAGTTATTTGGGATGGGGTCGGGCGTCGGGGTGTAGGACGAGGGGGGGACAAGGTAGTTTTTGTTTTCGGTATAATTATGGAGTCTTTTCATCCTCGCGCCTGTTCCCCCACGACCTGTGACCTGTAGGGTTGGAGCGCAGGATATCCCACTCTCCTCAGCTCTATAATGTGGCCTTCAGTGCGCATGAAGAGAGGCATTGAGGCGGCGGACGGCAAGAGCCGGAGAGGAGGAGAGAGGAGGCCTATCGCTCCATCAGAGTGGCTGACAAGCTCGACACCCCCGGCACAGGCTGCGGAACCAGATCAAAGAGCTGGCGACCTCAAAGAAAGCGCCGCCGCATGCCTCATGCATCTCACTCTACACTGAGCTCGGGAGCTCTCTCTTTCTCTTACTCTCTCTCTCTCTCTCTCTCTCTCTCTCTCTCTCTCACACACACACACATAAACAGTTAGCCTCTACGTGCATTCGATATAGCTCATAGCAGGCCTTTTTACTGTCTACCTGAACTGCAATTGCCCCACATTAAGCATTCCATATTAGACAAAGTGCAGAGTGGATTGAGAGGTTGGAATAAAGGGAGGAGAAGAGGATGTGGAAGGAAAACATTCCACGCGCCACGCTGGAGAAAAAAAAAAGGCCCGCAGTTTCCCAAGCAGGTTTTATTTAAATTGCTGTAAGAAAGAACGAGAAACAAAGTATAAAATGTATAATAATAATTATTAAGCTTTGTTATTATCGATGTTCTACTTTATTAGACAGTAATGGGGTTAAGGGCCTTGATCAAGTTCCAGCAGTGGCAATTTTCCAGTGCTGAGATTTTCCGACTCCAACTTTTCCTGGATTATGAATAATCAAAATCTAAACCAAATCATGTTCGATTTCCAGATCAGATCCTGTTTCCTCTTTCTCTCTTTAACAAATTCGTTTTGCTGTGCTGTGTAAGTTTGTGTGTGTGTGTGTGTGTGTGTGTGTGTGTGTGTGTGTGTGAGCAGTACTTCCCGATTTCTGTTTTTTTCTCCACCATGATACTTTCTCTGTGGCTTGATAATTTCATCCCTGCTTGTTTTCGTCCAGCTTTCTGACTGGTTATTCAGTCTAATCTTAAACAACATCAGACCTGCGTGATGCTGAATTGTAATAAAGATGATGTCATTACTCGTTATGGAGATTTCTATTCCCAAACATCATTTTAGGTCCTAATAATTAATCAGGACTGTGTTTGTCATCTTTAATGGATAGCGATGGTGTTGAATATGATGCTTGAGTTATTATGTATCCACAAGTGTGTGTGTGTGTGTGTGTGTGTGTGTGTGTGTGTGTGTGTGGTGTGTGTGGGTGTTTTGGGATAGATCTGATCTTTTAGAAAATCAAGCAATATGATAATAACATTAAAAATGTAACAAAAAAAGAAATATTAGAATTATTTCAATAGAGATTTTAGATTGTTTTTCTTTGCTTCCTTTTTTAATTAATTAAAATTTCTTTTAAAAAATTTCTTTGAAATTATTTTTTTATTAGTTTTAACACTTGATAAAATAAAATGTAAAATGTAATTCGATTTTTTCGTATTTTTCCGAATTTTAACGTTATTTTTTTTAAAAACCTGACCTAAAAAAGGTTGTCATCACCTCTGAAATACATCATACCGTTATGTTGTTTCGGGACAAAGACAAACACAAAACACACACACACATTACACAGTTACACACACAAGTCCCAAGTTTAAATGAAGTAAATCCTAAAAAAAAAAATCTACAACAAACAATAGAGCGGAGCTGAATGGAGTAGAGCTGGCTTTACTTTTCAGGTGATCAATAGCTGGATTAATTGCTAAAGGATAGAGGGTTTAATAGGGGCTGCTGGGTAATGGAGGGGGGGCATTTAGAGCTGTAGAGAGGGGTAGGAGGGCGACGACAGGCTGGCGAAAGCTGGGGATTTAGGGAGTGAGTGGACGAGTAAGGAAGCCCCCACCTCGGGTCACCTGGCAATGTGCAGGCTGCCGTCAGATTAGGATCTGAAAGAGGGAGATAACGAGTTTATTGCCCCCTGGACGGGCTGGTGGAGCCAAGGAGGTAAACGGGAGGGTGTGTGTGTGTGTGTGTGTGTGTTTGTTTTAACCTGGGGAGGGAGATGCACAGCTTCTTTCTAGCAGCACACTAGGACTGTAAAAAGCAGCATGGTTAGAATACCAGGCATTGACATGGAAAATGGAGATCCATCAGAGAACGCCTGGAGCCACACACACACACACACACACACACACACATAGACACACTCATAAATTTAATGTAACATTTCACTGACACACAGGGCCTTTTAAAAATGAAGGTTCGATCTTTTTACATGTACAGGAGTGGAAAGTTTCATCTCTTCCATCTTCCTCTTTTCTTTTGTCTTCTTTTCTCTTCCTCACGCTGACATTTTCCCACATTTTCTCGGAAAGGTTACGTCTTTTCATTATCCCCTCCCAACAAAACTCCCAATTTGACTTCCGTCACTATTTTTTTGCCCTGTTATTTAAGCAGTATATATATGTATTAGAATATGTGTATTAGAATTACTGCTGTCAGAATTAGCTGACAGTGTTGCCAGATTGGGCAGGTTTCCACCCAAGTGGTCTTCTTTTAATGACATCAGACAGGAAATAAATGCATTAGGCAGAGGGATAAAATTCAGGCATTCAACTGTCTGGTATTTAGTTTTAACTACAAGCATGTGATATTGATGAAGAAAGAATTTCTCGCCTTAATTGATGTTTGCATTCATATTTTAATTTTTAATTTTCTAAGAAATATGTCTATCAAGCCGATAGTTAATCTTTTTGGTTTATAAGAAATAAAGTGTTAAAGGTAGAAAATCTACGCTTCAAATTAAGTCATTATTTCTAATACAATAGTATTTAAATTTATATTTATTTTCTTTGCACCAGTTTTACATTAATTTAGGTTTTTAATGCATGTGTTTTTCTTAATATCAATCAATCAACATCACTAATTTTAATCTAATAGTATTAATGCTGTAGTATTAAATCCTGTACACAGTGTGGTGCATCTATTTATTTACGTATTTCTGAAATGTTACGTTTTGAAAGTAACATCAAAAGTTGGTTGGTTTTGGTTACATAACTAATAATAATAATATAAAAGTTATTTTTTTAAATTTTTTATTTTCTTAATGAGTTAAAAGTTATAATTACAAATTTCTGTTTAGCCCAACAGACCAAACAGGCAAACTAACTAATTAATAGCTATAAATGTCTTTAAATATGTTTATATTTATTTAAATAAGACATGTTTATTATCCAGACATTAAATAATTTTTTTACATTTTAGTATTCGAAAGTAGACGCCTTTAATTATTATTAATCATTATTAATTATCATTATTAGGGTTGTGTAAAAATATCGGTACAGCTACCTATTGCGATATTTTTTTTTTCACAATAGTGTATCGATATTTTAAAGTTTAGTATTGATAAAGAAAAAAAAAAAATATCGTTTTCAACGTTTTTACACTCGATAATTTACGTTTGTTTTTAATATTTCGTTAAAATCCCCGGTATGTGTCAGACGACTTCCGTCACCGCAGCAGAAGCAAACATGGCGGAAAAAAATAAGGCCGCCTTCGTCACATAAATAACTATGCACAGTACAACATATTGTTAAAAAAATGTATTTAAATCGAAATATCAGATCAAATAGAATAAAATAAAAATAAAAATAAACTGTGTGTAATTGAATATATAGAAAAATGTGGTAACAACGTGACCAGTTTTTTCTATTTGTTGTTTTTTAATTTGAAGTATTGTAACGTGTTGTGTTGTGATATATCGTATCGTAACCAATGTATCGTGATATGTATCGTATCGTGAGGCCCTTGCTAATACACAGCCCTAGTAATTATTATAATTATTATTATTTAAGTAGTATTGGTAGTTTTAGATATGTATTATAATACATGTTTTGGATATTATTATTCCTTTTTTTTATTTTTAAACATTTTTTCTTTGTAGTTCTTTATATTTATTTAATGTTAATTCTTTCTGTAACAGTTTTTAAACTTTTTTTCAGCTATTATTTAAATCAGTTCTATGTCTTTATGACGACTTTTAATATCAATAATACCTTAATAAAGCTTCAGAAAACAGTTAGTTTTAGTTTTAGTTTTAGTTAGTTTAGTTTTAGTTTTAGTTTTTGTCCCTAAATGCAGAATTAAGATCTAATGTTAGTGTGTCTAGTAAAATAATTCCTGTTCGTCTGTTTAACATAGGATTTTTAAACTAAAACTATTATTAAAATTATTTCTAAATCCTTTATTATTAAATAAAAATATAACAATGAGTTTAAAATATTTGGAAGAAAATATATGAGAGATCATTATCTCACACACACAGAGCTATTAAAAAACTGCAGGTGTGACTGGCGATGTCTTACACACACACACACACACACACACACACACACACACACACACACTAGCAGTAAAAACAGCTACAGATCAATATCCGCTGTCACAATGCAACTCTTTCCAGTCAAACAATCAGCAAACAAGCGGGTGGTGCTGTGCAAACTCATCAGCATGAAAAAAGCTGCAAAAACACTGAGACAATGGAGTCAAATAGTGACATTACACACACGCATGGCCACGCGCTCGCAGGCTCGCGGGCTGCAGGCTGCAGGCCGAGGGCTTTACGGCGTGGCACGTGAGCCTCTCTCTCAGCTGTGTTTGCGCAGGGGCAGGCGAGAAGGGGCCTGAAGAAAAGCATGAGGAGCTGTGAAAAGAGCAGCAGCCACTAAGCTGCCCTCCAGAGAGAGAGAGACCCAGAGAGAGAGAGAGAGAGAGAGGGAGACAAAGTGTGTGTGTAAAAGAGAGAGAGAAAGAGAGAGATAGAGAAAGACGGAGGAGGGGGTTTCGAACAATGACCTCAGCTCTGCAGGTGCAGCAAGCCGGGAGTGTGGCTCATTCAACTCCTCTTTTTATGTGATAATAGAGCAGGACTGTCGTCTCTCTCTCTCTCTCTTGCTCGCTCACTCTCTCGCTCTCATGTAGGATTCAGCATGTGTTTAACCACGCCGTAGAGCTAGGCTCGCTTAGAAAGCACTGACATGTTAGACGCAGGCAAACAAAGTGTGTTAACTTCATTAGCACTTGTATAGCGCTGATGAATTTGTCGTCTGCACGTCTGACTGGTGCTGTTTGATGAAACGGAGCTGAAAGTTTCCCGGGAAATAAAAAAAAAAAAAAAAACATTGTGAGGAAAAGTTTCAGTTTTCATCACTTTTACTGTAGAATTAATACAGACATTTATACAGAAAAGTCATGTAGTAAATTATGGAGATTTACTCTTTCTCTCGTTCTTCTATCTTTCTTTTTCTCTCTCAGTTTTCTCTTTCTTTCTCTCTTCCTCTCCCTCTCTCTCGTCTTCTTTTTTTCACTCTCCCCCTCTCTCTTTCTCTTCTTTCAATTTCTTTTTTCTTTCTTTTCCTCTTTCTCTTGCTCTTCCTTGCTCTCTTTCTCTCTTTCTTTCTTTACTCTCTCTCTTTCTGTCTGTCTCTCTCTCTCTCTCGTTTCTCTTTTTCATTCTTTCTGTCCATCTCTCTCTGTCTCTCCCTCCTTTTTCTCTTTGTCTCTCCCTTTTTCTGTTTCTCTCTTTCTCAGTCTCTTTCTCTTTCTTCTCTCTCTCTCACCCTCTCTCTTTTATGTCTCTCTCTCTCTCTCTCGCAAAATTGTGAAGCATTTCTCTCTGTCTCTGTCTTTCTTTTCTCTCTCTCTCTTTCTCTCTCTTTTTACGTTACTCGTCTTAAATTGTGTCATTATTCCGGTACAGTTGGATGGACTCTGCTAACTGCACTAGGAAGCACTGAATCATCAATAATATGACATAAGAAGCTTTGATGACATAAAATATGTTGTACACATCATTCATCACATTTGACATTTTTTTCAGCCCCGAAGCTGCCAGGCATTTTTTCTTGGTTCTGTCGGGGGAAAGAACAGTGAGTCAGTGTGTGTTTCCTCACTCACAGGAGTCATTTTACACATCGAATATCAATTTTTTACATCTCAAAGTGATGAAAGTGATGAAGGACACAATTAAAACCTCTGAAAATAATACGGTGGAGATACTAAAGTGTAACTAATACAGGTATTATTAGTAATAATAATAATGATCTTTTCTCTTATTTAATTCAATTCACATAAATTGGACATTTATTTACATACATTCCATAAAAAAGGAAATAAATATTTTATAGTAAATTATGACACAAAGCAACTTTAACGAAATACATTAATTTAGGATGTAAAGTTTATAAATGCTCTAATTTATACCTAATAATAATATTCATTTATTTAATTATTAATAATTTACTGCATTTAGTTCAGCATTTACTGCATTCGGTTCAGTATTTTTTGCATTCAGTTCAGTATTTTTTGCATTCGGTTCAGTATTCAATGCATTCGGTTCAGTATTCACTGCATTTGGTTCAGTATTTACCGCATTTGGTTTAGTATTTACCGCATTCGGTTCAGTATTTACCGCATTCGGTTCAGTATTTATTCCATTCGGTTCAGTATTCACTGCATTCAGTTCAGTATTCACTGCATTCAGTTCAGTATTCACTGCATTCAGTTCAGTATTTCCTGCATTCGGTTCAGTATTTCCTGCATTTGGTTCAGTACTTACAGCATTCGGTTCAGTATTCACTGCATTTGGTTCAGTACTTACAGCATTTGGTTCAGTATTTACCGCATTCGGTTCCGTATTCACTGCATTCAGTTTAGTATTCACTGCATTCGGTTCAGTATTTACTGCATTCGGTTCAGTATTTACCGCATTTGGTTCAGTATTTACTGCATTCGGTTCAGTATTCACTGCATTCGGTTCAGTATTTACCGCATTCGGTTCAGTATTTATTCCATTCGGTTCAGTATTTATTCCATTCGGTTCAGTATTCACTGCATTCGGTTCAGTATTTCCTGCATTCGGTTCAGTATTTACTGCATTCGGTTCAGTATTTCCTGCATTCGGTTCAGTATTCACTGCATTTGGTTCAGTATTCACTGCATTTGGTTCAGTATTTACCGCATTCGGTTCAGTATTTACTGCATTCGGTTCAGTATTCACTGCATTCGGTTCAGTATTTACCTCATTCGGTTCAGTATTTACTTCATTCGGTTCAGTATTTACCGCATTCGGTTCAGTATTTACTGCATTCGGTTCAGTATTTACTGCATTCGGTTTAGTACTTTCTGTGTGTATGTGTGTGTAACTGCAAGAGTGTGTGTGTGCTCATGCATGACAGAGATTTAATTCCAGTTCAGTGCACATTTAAGTAAAAGTCCCCAAAGTGTGAGCTGGTGTTAGACAATGCTACGATTCTCCTTATTGCTCAATTCCTGTCCCATTCACAGCTTTTCTGTCACTTTGTGTGTGTGTGTGTGTGTGTGTGTGTGTAAAAGAGAGCGAGAGAGAGAGAATAAGAGAATAGATAAAGCTCTTTGTTGAACAATTGTACAAATCACATAAAATATGTTCATAGTTAAATTTATGGAAACACTCATATTACAGATTTTAAAGCACAGCTAATTTTAGTTTTGTTCTACGAACATGGAGATTTAAACAACTTTTAAATGTTTGGCCAACGCTTGGTTTTAAAAGGCGTCTAGAATTCTAAAAAAAAAACTTTCATAAACAGGAAGTTGCTCATTTCAACAGAATTTATTTTGCAAGCTGGCGTAATATGTGTTTTATAAAGTGTAAAGATGTTAATCGGACTTAAAACATGAACTATTTTCTTTCCTTATTTTCATTAAATCTGGTGGTGTTGCTGTTCCTTAAAAATCTGATGAATAACTAAATAAATACACAATATTTAGTTTATTGTTATCACTGAGGTTCAGACACACACACACTCTCACACACACATATAGCTATTCAGACATACATATACATACACACACACACACACACACACACACATACATATATCTATTCATGCATACATATACACACACACATACACACATACACACACACATGACTGGGATGCGAAATGTGAAAGCGGCACTTCTGGTTCACCGTGTAGCCGTATTTGGACAAGTGTTTCTTATTGTAGACTTCAAACAGGAGGATGAGCCTCTCTCTCTCTCTCTCTCTCTCTCTCTCTCTCACACACACACACACACACACACACATATACATGTCCTATATATGTGCGAAGGCTGCTCATTTAAAATATATTATGGTAAAATTTACAAATCAATTTAATTCAACATTTATATTAGAAATTGTTCTGAGAAATTAGCACTTGACTACATTAACCATCTGCCCCTCTACATGACACGTCCTTTTACACATCATTAAATCTATTAAGTTCAGTACTGAATGTATTCGGTTCAGTATTTACTGCATTCGGTTCAGTATTTACTGCATTCGGTTCAGTATTTACTGCATTCGGTTCAGTATTTACTGCATTCGGTTCAGTATTTACTGCATTCGGTTCAGTATCTTTCATTCGAATTCGGTTCAGTACTTACTTAATGGCATTCATGGTTCAGTATTTACTGCATTCGGTTCAGTATTTACATGCAGTATTTACTGCATTCGGTTCAGTATTTACTGCATTCGGTTCAGTACTTAATGCATTCAGTTCAGTATTTACCGCATTCGGTTCAGTATTTACTGCATTCGGTTCAGTATTTACTGCATTCGGTTCAGTACTTACTGCATTCGGTTCAGTATTTACTGCATTCGGTTTCAGTACTTTAATGCATTCAGTTCAGTATTACCGCATTCGGTTCAGTATTTACTGCATTCGGTTCAGTATTTACTGCATTCGGTTCAGTATTTACTGCATTCGGTTCAGTATTTACTGCATTCGGTTTAGTATTTACTGCATTCGTAGTTCAGTATTTAGTACTTTACCGCATTCAGTTCAGTATTTACTGCATTCGGTCAGTATTTACTGCATTCGGTTCAGTATTCACTTCATGCATTCGTTTCAGTATTTACTGCATTCAGTTCTTTAGTTCAGTATTTACCGCATTCGTTCAGTATTTTACTGGCATTCGGTTCAGTATTTACTGCATTTAGTTCAGTTTACTGCATTCGGTTCAGTTCACTGCATTCGGTTCAGTATTCACTGCATTCGGTTCAGTATTCACTGCATCAGCATTTCCCTGCATCGTTCAGTATTTACTGCATTTAGTTCAGTATTTACTGCATTCGGTTCAGTATTTCACTGCATTCGGTTCAGTACTTTAATGCAATAGCTTTAGTACCAACCGTATTACATTCAGTTCAGTATTTACCGCATTCGGTTCAGTATTTACTGCATTTAGTTTAGTTCAGTATTTTACGCATGCATTCGGTTCAGTATTTACTGCATTCGGTTCAGTATTTACTGCATTCGGTTCAGTATTTACTGCATTCGGTTCAGTATTTACTGCATTCGGTTCAGTATTTACTGCATTCGGTTCAGTATTTACTGCATTCGGTTCAGTACTTAATTCAATCGCTTTAGTACCAACCGCATTCAGTTTCAGTATTTACTGCATTTCATTTAGTTTACGTTTTCGGTGTCATTTTCGGTCCTACTGCATTCGGTTTTAGTTTTTACTGCATTTAGTTGTTTATTTCTGTATTTACTGCATTTGTTCGGTTAGTTTAGTTTTTCACTGCAGTTTTGGTTTAGTATTTACTGCATTCGGTTCAGTATTTACCGCATTCGATTTAGTATTTACCTCATTCAGTTCAGTATTCACTGCATTCGGTTTTAGTATTTACTGCATTCGGTTCAGTATTTACTGCATTCGGTTTAGTATTTACTGCATTCGGTTCAGTATTTAATGCATTCGGTTCAGTATTTACTGCATTCGGTTCAGTATTTACTGCAGTTGGTTTAGTATTTACTGCATTCGGTTTAGTATTTACTGCATTCGGTTTAGTATTTACTGCATTCGGTTTCAGTATTTCACTGCATTCGGTTCAGTATTTACCGCATTCGGTTCAGTATTTACTGCATTCGGTTCAGTATTCACTGCATTCGGTTTAGTATTTACTGCATTCGGTTTAGTATTTACTACATTCGGTTTAGTAATTTATGCAGCTGCTGAATTTGGTTTAGGACTTATAACCACGTTTAGAAATGGACATAATAAATCTTTTTTCTTTACTTTGTTAAACTTGGCAATCGGATGATTAGGCAATTTATTGATTAGTTTAGTTTAGTTTGACTTTGATACTCGCTCGATACTTTTGAAATCGCTACAAAGGTCTAAGGGCCACAAAAACGATGGAAAATGTCACACTCTTTCTCTCTCTCTCTCTCTCTCTCTCTCTCTCTCTTTCTTTCTTTCTATTTATCTATATTTCTCCATATATCCCAAAATCCTTCATCCGTCTTTAAAAAACACACAGTGTCTCATTCTTCTCTCTGCACTTTTTACTTTCCTACTGTTTTGCTCATCGCCTTTGGTCGCCGTCGTCGCCGTTCGTCGTCAAGCTTAATTAAAATACAAGCGTGTGAAGCATTTTCTGCAGTGCAGCATTGATCGAATCATCGGCGTAATATGATCGTTGGCGGCTTAAAGATTTCAAAACAGTAGCATTGAGTTTTACTTCCAGACTCCAATTTCAAACCAATGTCGTCTTTCGGGGCAGATTTAATGTGTTTGGAGCAAGAAAGAGAGGAAGACAGCGAGAAGAAGAGGAAGACAGAGAGAGAGAGAGAGAGAGAGAGAGAGAGAGAGAGAGAGAGAGAGAGAGAGAGAGATAGCTGGGAATGTATCAATTAATTTCCTGCCTAATTAGTGCTGACACAAAGAAGAAAAGAAAAATAACAGAAATGAGACATGGAGGCGCAGATCAGCAAAATGGATTCTGTAATCATAAAATGGATGATGGGCGGATCGCCGCTCTTTCTCTCCTCTGTTTGGCTAGATTGGTTGTTCAGGGGTCTCTCTCTCTCTCTCTCTCTCTTTCTTTCTTTCTCTTTTTCAGTTTTTTTGAATTCGCTTCTCTTTTCCTAGTTTTTCAATGCACAGTACCCACGATTCATTCCAGTCTTCCTTTTGTCCTTCTATGAGATCATTTCCGGCTAAAACAACCTCTTTTTTTTTTTCATTTCTAATATTTCTTTTATCCGTCGATATGATTTTATATTCGCATGTATGATATAGAATTTTCAGGCATGTCACTGCCAGGCTGTTTTCTCCTGCTCTCCATCCAGGAAGAAGAGCAATAATAGAGGAATATAAAAGCAGGAGTGAGAGATGACAGTGTTGCCTCCCTAGACACACACAGATGTTGAGAAGAATCCACTCTGAAAATATTTTTTTTTTTTTACTCGTCTCCTTTTGGAGCGTAAGAGGAGGATTGAATAATAATAACAGCATTTCCAACCTCAATAAATCCACACTGTAAAGTGCTCAGTATGGACACACACGTGTGCAAAGAGGTCCAGCACTGATGTAGGACTCTACTGCCTCCCGATGGTAATGAGTATACTACATGCAACTAATGCATCTGTGTACTAACGTGTCCCAGTGCTGACATAGTCGCATGGACACTTTCGCTATAAAACCATTCTCTAGTTTTACCCTCAAAATAAAAATATACCAGTTGCGGTCAAGACGTGGAAGAAAAAAATACTTGACGGCGTGCGGGGTTAGTGTTGAGTTAACGTTATCAGCATGATGGAGAAAAGTTTTGCAGGACATCTAAAAAAATTGTCTTATTTCTCTTATTACACTGTGAATTGATTTATTAATAGAATCTTAATTACCCTGTCACAAATCTAGTGGTTAGTTAAGACATGTACTAATCACCAAGTAATGATTAGTTAAGCCAACTAATCACCAACTAACAGTTAGTTAAAGCATGTGCTAATCACCAACTAATACTCAGTTAGGCCATGTACTAATCACAAACTAATGGTTAGTTATAGCATGTGCTAATCACCAACTAATACTCAGTTAGGCCATGTACTAATCACCAACTAATGGTTAGTTAAAGCATGTGCTAATCACCAAGTAATACTTAGTTAGGCCATGTACTAATCACCAACTAATGGTTAGTTAAAGCATGTGCTAATCACCAAGTAATACTTAGTTAGGCCATGTACTAATCACCAACTAATGGTCAGTTAAGCCGTGTACTAATTACCAATTAATGATTAGTTAAGACGTACTAATCACCAACTAATAGTTAGTTAAGCCATAAACTAATCACTAACTACCGGTTTGTTAAAGCATGCACTAATCACCAACTAATGATTAGTTTAGGCATGTACTAATCAACAACTGTTAACTGAAGCACGTACTAATCACCAACCAATGATTAGGTAAATCATGTCCTAATCACCAACTAACGATAAGGTAGGCAATGTACTAATCACCAGCTAATAGTTAGTTAAACCAAGTGCTAATCACCAGCTAATGGCTAGTTAAAAGCGTGTTCCTGTCGGAAACTAATAATGATTTATGCATTGTACAACTCCTGAACAAATGAGGTAAACTGTGTACTAATCACAAAACAATGATAAGTTAAGCATTATACTAATCACAACCTGGTAATGAGTTAAGGCAATAACTAATCACAAATTATTGTCAGTTAAAACAAGCATTGATCACAATTGATGATGATTTTAAGACTTGGACTAATCACAAACCGATTGAGGAACTGATGCTGCATGTAAACGTCAAACCTGCTCTATATAACGGAGGACAAGTTAGCAATGCTAATAATCATTATTCAGATATGCCATTTGAGACGTTTCTGTAAAACCCAAACATCATTATAAGAAAAATAAACTCATTATAATCACAGATCATTTCACCTCGATTGTTTTATTTATTTTAAACAATCCGGCGGGGGTAGTTGTGCAAGCCCGGGGCTGCTTGGGTCGACGGCTCTGCATCTTGACACACACTTTTCTTTGAATTCAGCATCACTGATTCATTAATCAGATCAAAGCGCCGCCGCAGTGTGTGACTCTTCAATTCGGGATTCACCCAAAACTGCTGAGGTCGTGACCTCCGGTCATTAGCACATGGTGTGACGCTATGGTCAGAGTGACTCACGGATGCTTGCGGTTGCACCTGATGACTGTTCTGAGATCAGACGTGGGAATAATCGACTAGAGTTTCAGACTCAGAGTCAGATACGACCTGCTGATCTGAGATCCGTTTTAACTGATCCTGAGACCAGGATTAAAGGGAAAAAGTGATATCTCTCTATAGTGTGTGAGAGTGTATGTCTTTATTGGACTTTGGGGGAAAAAAAAAATTTATTCACACTAGATCTTTATTTACTCTTTCTCTCTTTCTTTCTTGTCCTTTGTGCCGTTTTCTTTCTCTCAGTGCCTGTTTTCCATTTTCCTCAACCAACACGGAGGCCGGTTATCTTTCAACGTGGACGACGTAGATAAATGCAGCTTTATATCGCTTCATCGTGGTGTTTGCCGAACGAGTGCACAAATGTGCATGCACGTAAGCGCAATCACACACACATTAAAGCGATAAGGACATCATAAACAATTTGACGACAACGGAAGGAGAATTTGGAAAAGGACACCGTCGGAACGAAAAGGGGTGAGGATCGAGAAAGAAAGAAAGAAAGAAAGAAATAAGGAAGTAAAAGGGGAAAGGAAGGAGGAGGGAAAAGGGGGTGATTTAATGTGAGCAATTTGAACATTACTTAGCGAGTGGGAGAGAGAGAGCGTATAAAGCTAAAGAGAGGAAAGGAAACTTCAAAATGTTCTTTGAGGAGAATGAGATCACAGGCTGCAATTATATAATTCTTGTCAAGTGATGGCAGCGATAGCCGGAGAGGAATGTGTGTGACGGGCCTCGGACTAAGCAGCCGCCTTTCCGCCGACTTCGAACCCCCACAACTAGTTTCAGAGGTCGTCCAGAGGTCTGACGCAGGGCTGTAGTTAAATCCACCTTTATCGAGTCTAAGACAAGTCTAAGACCAGGACTAGTCGAGACCGGATCTGGACAGAAAGTCCTATTCGTAGTGGAGGTTTTTTTTAATACGATTTTATAGTTTATTTTAAAAAAGATATTAAAAATGGAAAAGGTACAAGTTACAACTGACACCTAGATGAAGTCGTTTATGCAAATGATTCTCAGCAGGGTTTCCCAAACTCGGGTTCACGAGTTAATGATGATTGAATTATAATAATATAAAAAATTTTTTTTAAAAATTAACAAATAAAAGGGTTACATTATAATAAAATAAAAAATCGAAATACAATTTATCAACAATAATATCAAATATTTGATTCATTTGTGTCATCAGACAACGGACGCGATATCGGAAAACTGCAAAGTCACACAAAATGGACAGGTTTATTTCATGCACAAATAAAGAAAAGGTCCCAGTACACGCCATCACAAAAAAAGGACCCAAGCAAGAAAACAATGAGGACCACAAATCTGGATTTACTGGCAAATAAACATATGAAATCAACAAAACATGTTCAGACATGTAATAACAGTAAATACTACCGATTAAAAGTTTAAAAAGGACAAATAATAAACGTTTTTTAAAGCAAACATGCAAATTTGCTATGAAATTATTGTAATATATAAGTGATGAAAAGTGATGCAGGATGCAGGAAAGAACCGGCAAGAATGATCAAATCCCATCCCATTGAAGTCACGTCGCCTCTGACTATAAACAGCAGCTCTGTTTCTCTCAATGTTATAATGAATACATATTAATTCAAATCCATAAATTTTCTTCCAACGAAATAGTGAGTAAAGACGTGTGTAAAGGCTATAATACTAACCAGTGTAACTAGTTATAGTTATATAGTTCTATTGTAAAGTTGTAATAATTTAACAATAATGCATTGTTTTCTGGGGTCTTTAGGTTGGTTAAATGTTTGTTTGTTTGTTTGTTTGTTTTGATAGGTGTTGGTTAGCTAGTTAGCAATATGTTTTAGGCTGGCGGGTTATTTAGCTGCTTGTCTTTTCATTTGTCTTATAGGTTTGTTTGTTTGTTTGTTTGTTTGTTTATTTGTTTTCTTTTAGCTTTGTTTGCTTGTCCGCTTTGTATTTGTGGATTTATTTGTTTTCTGTTTGTTTGTTTGGTTGGTTGTTTTTTTTGTTTGTTTGTTTTTGTTTTTAGAATTTTTGTCCTTGTTGGGTTTTTTCAGTATTTTTTTTCGGATAAAAGACGGACGCTACAATTACCGCAATGCGAAATAAAACGCTTAATGAAGCGGAATGAATTTGGGCTCCTTACGATGCCTTAATCCTCCCTGTTCCAACTAAAAGACAGAGATTTATTGAAACCCAGCAAGGTGTTACGATAGCTGACACAGCAATTTTATAACGTGCCCAATGTTATGTCAAAAATGTTCCATCAACGTTCAGAAAACCTGTGTCATTTTAGTTTCCACAATTTCTGTTACCTGGCTGGGGGGGGGGGGTTTCACCCCAACTTATTGCCCTGGAACTCCATTAGCAGTTCATTTCCTGCTTAATAATTGACTCAGCATTAGCAATCGGTCATATCGAAATGGTGAAGTGATACAGTGCTGTGCGGCCGTGCGAAAAGGCCTGAGAACTGCAGCTTTAAAGCACTTAAAGTGCCAGTGTTTTGTGCAGTTTGGCCTGTTTTGAAGCTCGTGCCTCAGGCGTAGGCGGAGGGCAGGAAGGCAGACTGGCAGAGGGTAAACTGGTGGGTGGATGGGAGGTTATGGGTAGTTAGAAGGAAGGGGGTTTGTTGTACTCCATGGTTCCCAGGAAGTACAGCGTGGCTTTTGGAGGCGCTTTGTCTGCAGAAACCCAGGCAGACTCCAACATAGATCCTATCAGCATTCGCTTCAGTCCAGTGAAAAAAACAGAAAGAGAGAGAGAGAGAGAGAGAGAGAGAGATGATGGTAGGGGAAAAAAAAACTAGGGGATAAAAAACATCCATAAGCACTAACATTCATTCATCTAAAACCTGTACACACAAAACGAATACTAAAGAGTGCCTATGAGAAAGGAGGGAAGAGTGAAACGGAGAAAAGACGAATGCTATAAATATAGAAAATAGGACATTTTTCTAATTGTCTTACAAAATGTCCTACAAAATTCTAATTATTATTATTAAACGTCACAAGCCGAATTTCTTAAAGCACTTGGCATGAACGAAACGGCGAAGCTGAAATAACACGAGTGAAAGAGTTGGAGGCGATTCATCACCGTCCTGAAGATACACACAAACCCTCAGCTTTCAGTGTTGTTGTTTTTATTAGTGTAACTGTTCATTTTACTATTTTGTTTTTTTTAAAGTTCTAAATGTAGAACTTCGAATCATCATTTCTATTAACGTCCTTGTCCTTATTCACATGGACTCGTACCGTAATATACCTAATAGATAATCTAACAAAGTAAAACATTGGAACTAATGGATTATTAATGGATCTATTAATGCATAAATCAATGAATGAGTTAAACCGAATAAAAAAGGAGAATAATAATTATAAATAAAACACAAATAACACAGAATTTATATTTATTTCATTGATTCTGACAATAAAAAGTTAATTATTTAAGCACACACACACACACACACACACACACACCGCAGCTGCAGAGTATAGTAGCATTTTTGTTTACTGATATAACAACTTGAGGGGACTTTCTTTTCTGTTTTCTTTTCATTTTTCTCTTTCTCACTCTCTCTGTCTCTCTCTCTCTCTCACGCTCTGTGTTTGTCTCTCTTTCTCTCTATTTCTCACTCTCACTTTCTCTCTTTTTCTTTCTTTCACTCTCTTTCTCTTTTTCTTTCTCTCTCTTTCTCTCTATTTTTTTACCCTCACTTTCTCTCTTTTTCTTTCTTTCACTCTCTTTCTCTTTTTCTTTCTCTCTCATCTCTCTCTCTCTCTTTTTCTCTATTTCTCACCCTGACTTTCTCTCTTTCTCTTTCTTTTGTGCTCTCTTTCTCTCTCGGTCTCTCTTTCTCACTCTCACTTTCACTCTCTCTGTCTCTCTCTCTCTCTCTCTCTCTCTCTCCAGATGGAGATGACATAGTTTTAGGGCTAAAAGCTGCAGACAGGCTTAATGTCGTTTGTCTCAGACACAGCGGCATCAAAGTAGTTTTTCTGTGTGTATGCGTGTGTGTGTGTGTGTGCGTGTGTGTGTTTGTGACCCAGGCCTCTGTCTTGAGCCTCTCTGTCAGTGTTTAATACGATTACATGAATCTGACTAGAGGGGAACAACAGAGAGAGCGACAAGAAGTCTAAATTTGTTAGGCCAAAGATGGACTGTAATCACTTTATTCATTTCATAGGCAAAAGGAAGCATCGTCTATTCTCTGTTCTGTGTGTGTGTGTGTGTGTGTGTGTGTGTGGGTTCATCACTCTAAACTAACAGCAACTAGCCAGTTAGCTTTAGCAGCTAAACACTTGTCAGAAGTTTTCACCTGATTGATTAAGGATTCTCCATCTTTGGAACTGTTACTTACAGTTAAGTTAGCTTTGTTAAGCTAGCTAGGTGACTAACCATCACATAAACTGAGCCAGCTAACTAACTTTGCTAGCAGTTGTCAGCGGTTAGCCTGTGCATAATTTATTTCTAAAATTTAGTTTATCCCAAACTTTTGAAAAGTTAGCTTAGCGGCTAATCAAAGTGAGTTACTAGCTCCCATTTGTCTGAGCCTGTGACATGTTTTTAATTTCGGTATATAGGTAAAAATGTTACATTGTCTCTCTGTTTAGATCAAAGCTTCATCCCTGTAAATAAGTCGGCTAAGCTGGTAGCTATCTAAAATTAGTTAGCATTTATTCAATTGTGGTATCTGAAATTTTGTTTCTGATGTAAATTTTATCCACTTCTTTTTAAAACCTACACCAAAACTCTTCCGTTTTTCTCTAGCGTTGTATAGCATATTAGCATAAGCTTAGCTTGGCCGCTGGCTTAGCGTGCATATTCTACAGGTAACTGATGTGTAAATCTTAAATATTTTCCTATGTATGTATTAGAGTGTATACAAAAAATGTAAAGAAATGTTTTTAATGTGACATCTTGGAAAGATAAGCAAAGAATCAACAAAGGCACAGCTACAGTTACGCTAAACAACACTGGGATTTATTTCTTAATAACAATTACAACCCGGTGTGTCTACCGAGCAAGGCGCGAGATACGAACTAGCAACTTGAGGTACATGTAACATGACACAAACGAACACAAGTGTTTAGCTAATGGTTTATTATTTAAGAGACGCCGTAAGCTCTGACTCGGGCCGTGGCGCTATCGTAGGCAGATGTGTCGAGGAGATAAGGGTCAGTCTAATAGCGGTCAGCTGGCAGGTGGGCTAGCGAGGGTTAATCAGAGTTAAGTGATATTTAAGTGGAGGACGAAGGCGAGCAGGACATCGAATACAGCCGAGGCTGAGGCAGCACCTAAGGCAGCAGCTGGACCACACAGCCTAACCCTGGTACATGACACACTCACATACACACATTTATACAGGAATACAAACATTAGCGCACACACACAGGCTACACACCTGCTCACACACACACCAGAATCACTGTGTGTGTGTGTGTGTGTGTGTGTGAGAGAGAGAGAGAGAGAGAAAGAAGTGTACCGAACCAAAAAAAGGTTAAACACTGTTTCTGAGCTCGAGAGCTTAACTGTGTCAAAGAGATACAATTGCACTAATAAACCTTTAATCCAAACACACTCCACTTACACAAGTCCTCGAACAGCATCGCTAATACGCTTCAACGTTTAACAGATAAAACTGTTTTATCTGTTTAAAATCTGTCCTTTGACATGTAGATTTTATGTCAGTGTGACATCATTTTATTCTGTAGTCTAAAGGAAGTTTAGGAAGTAGCTTCATGGCTATACACTCAGCTTTTTTCCTAGTTCTGAGGAAAACTTCTGTGGGGTTGTTTGTGATTTACAAGGTATTTTTTTTAGTACAACTATTAGCTGTTAGCTGAAAATATTATTGTATATTTGGTCGTTAGTGTGAATCAACCGTGTAACTAGCTAATAATGTAACAAAAGCTAAACCTTTATTATGTACACTTATCTGGGCAAAAGAAAAAACAACAACCCCTAAACAAAAAGTTAACAGAATCCTAAACCAATTAAAATTCTTGTTCAGCTTTGTAGTGAGCGAAAGTTGCGTAGAAAATGTCTATATGTATTTCTACGATGGTACGTGGTGGTGGTAGCATCATATTAAACGTTTTTCGTGACTAGTTTCAAACCAGCCCGAGTCCTTATTGGGCCACCAATATGACTAATTATTGTCAATCAATAAAGTAAATTTAAAAAACATCCACAAGACTACAGACACATAAAACGAAAATACTAAAACAGGAATTATTGGAGCACTATAAACACACAAATGGTCAATTGTTCAATAAACAGATGATCAATAAACAGATATATCAATCGATTAATTGTTTCCATTAAATATTGCATTTTTGTATAATTACTACTGTCTAAACTCCTAAAATATATTTTTAAAAAACGTTAGTTAATTTCAAGTACTCTTTGGGTCCCCCTGGTGGCTATAGCTGCCGCGTACATTTACGTTTGGCAGACATCCTGATCCAGAGCGACTTACATTCATCATTTATACAACTGAGCAATTAGGGGTTAAGGGCCCTGTTTAGGGGCCCAGCAGTGGTGGCTTGCTGGTGCCGCTTAGTTCATTTATGCCTTGTGCCGGCTCTGCCCCTCCCCTAGCCTCAGTCACAGTTGTGCCATATTTTCATTTTCATGAAGACATGGAAATCAAAGTTCAACAATAAATAAAATCTTCACTTGCAGAATGTTTCAGGTTTGGGATAGTTTTCTTTTTTTTCTAACAAAGAAACTTTTGGTTAAAAAGGATGTGGGTGTTTTTACGTTACTTTGCTTCACTGGCTTTATGTTATTCTTGCTGTGACTTTTTAAGACGTCAGCCACAGGCCAAACCAAGTTAAGTAAATGCCCGGGTTCGCCTCCTTGCCACACTCTAATTCGATAAAGAAACAGTAGAATGGCTGCCGTATGTAAGCCGCACGTCATCTCCAAATCCATCATTACTGTTTCTCCCCCCTTTCCCCCATCGCTGCCTCCTATTGGACAATATCTGCATCTTAGCTTTCGCATACATTAGAACAAGGCTGTACAGGAAATCAGTTGATATGAAAAAACAACAGCAGGGCTTTCAGGGCACAGGCATGAAATATGGAGCAGGAGAGACGAGCGACGAGCGGCTGTAGCAAAGTCGTCGTAATTGGAACAAGGTTTTGGCCCTTGATCGCTTCAGCCTCCACTTCCACTCGGCTGTGAGCGAGCGCTCACTTTCGGCCAAATCAAACCCAAACGGCAGGCCAAGCAAAAACAAAGCAGGCACACGCATACGCAAATGAAGTCTGACAGGACGGGATGGGGTTTGATAGAAGCGATTGGAGAAATAGAGTGAAAGCGGGGGGTGGGGGGTGGGGGGGGGTTTAACAGTATACCATGGCAAGTTGCGTTTACATTCTGCTCTTTACTAAATTCAATTGTAAGAATCGTGTCCCTGGATTATAAACAGTCTCTTGAAACTGTATGTAGACCTTTTAGACGTTTTTTCCTCTAAATGTCAGGAAGTGAACTGTTTTTGGTCTCATGGGAATTGATACTGGGTTTTAACACACTACCAGCGAGTGTATGGAGTTCATTACAGACGTTCCGCCGTCCAGAACTGTGGTTTCTCAAGTTTGCCAAAATCCATATACTGTTAAGACCATTGCTAGAAATGGTAAGAGGAGACTAATTGAAATGATTTTTGACAAGTAAAGAGATGTTAAGGTTTTAATGCATTGTTTAAACAAGTGCGGTTCACAACCACATGAAGGCTCTAATGCCAGTCTTTCGAGACCATTTTTTAAATCTCGTACTAGTGTCGCAGGCTTGTACATTTCCTTAGTTCAAATATTTAGTCTCAGGAAGTGAAGTGTAGTGTAGTGTAGTGTAGTGTAGTGTAGAGCAGGGTCGGCTCTAGGCATGGGGTTGGCTGAGCTCACCAAAACGTCTGCCTTGCCCACCCAATCAAAATGTGGTAAAGACAGCGGTATAGAAATACGTTTTTATTTTCTTTTGTAGGATTTGTGCAGTCTGAGGTGGACTTTGAGTGAGACTTTGAAAAAGGTGTGTTAAAACGCGACCAATCACAACACAAAAGCAAACAGTTTACCATTATTGATCGTCTGGAAGTAACGACACGGTCTATACAAGAATATTAGTACAACAATATTTTTGCAGAGTATTTATCTTCTCAAACCCACTTCCGAAAATTTCCCAAGAACCGGTCCTGGTGTAGTATCGTGTTTTATCTGGAAACGCTGTCTTCTGTTTGCACTGCCAGTCGCCTCGTTCAGTTTGGTACACATGCACTTGTTCATTTATTTTAATGGTTCACTATTATATATTCACCTATGAAGATCACCAGCTTAGACGGTCTAAAGGACATGTGATGCATTCAATCCAGTCCCCATAATGCCTTTCTCAAACGTCGAACCGTATCGCTAATAAAATTCCCATCACACACACTACAATATTCATACACTACAGATATAAACCTTTTCTTATTTATGAAATTTTGGACTTAATATTTTAACCTCACCTTTATTTCCCGTTTGCTTTGCCTCGGTCGTGCCTGTTTGATGATCATCTTACCCGCGGCTGCTATTAACGTTTGTTTGTTTACCCAGTATTAGCTTGCGCTTTTGATTCGTTTGCTTTGGTGATTTTTTTTTTAATACTTGCAAGCACCTAGACCCCCCTTTTTCTTGTCCGAATTCAAAATAGTAATCCCTGCTTAAGCAAACAAACGTGGTGACACAGTAATTGTTATTGAAACATCTGGAAACCATAGGAAGATCTTTATTTATGTTAATTAGATTGAAGTCTTAATGTATGAATGAAAAAGAACGACTTAAGGTGAAGTTTAGGGTCACATCATTACCTCCATTGTTATAGGCACGGGTTGTGTTGCTAGTTTGCATGATGAAGGCCACAGCGAATTAGCTGAGCAGAACTCAGATCCACACACACACACACACACACACACACACACAGACTCTCGCACCTCGGCTAATTACCGAGACGCGTCAAAAATGTGCTGGATCTTTGATGTGCTGTGTTCTTCTTAATGACCTTTGTGTTATTGTATGCATGTATTAAGTGTGTGTGTGTGTGTGTGTGTAAAAAAAAAAAGTAGAGAGGGGAAGAATTAGTGCGCACGTCAGTAAGCAGCCGGCAGGGCTTGATGTCAATCAAGCAGGCTTCTAATTAAAAGTAGAAGCGAGAGGCTGCTGGGGACAGCAATCACTATCAAACTCCTATTTTCATATGAATAGCCTTTTTTAATTAAACTCTCCAGCTAATAAACGCCCGGATCAAACCCGATGGAGCCGTTTACCAGACAAAGAGCTTTCGCTTTTCTCTCGCACGAGGAAAAAAAAACCAAAGGCGGACGAGAACTAGAGAGTATACGGACGTCAGAGAGACAGAGGGATGAGCTTAAGAGTGAGAGAGAGAGAGAGCGAGAGAGAGCGAGAGAGAGAGAGAGAGAGAGAGAGAGAGAAAGTACACTGCCTTTGAACCTGTCAATGATGTCGATGTTTTGGGGTTTTTTTTTTGTTCTCACCGGCGGCCTGCCAGCGGCTATTATGGCGGATAAAGTTTATTTAGCATCAGTGGATTTAAGGAGGCGAAGAAGAAGAGGAGGAGCAAAGAGTAAAGAGAGAGGCGTCAGAGGGAACCAACTTAAAACGCGGCGCTTTATATGAGATCGATGAAAGGCAGAGGCTTCTAAACAAACAGAGTGTTCGTGTCTGTGCTGCTTAGTACAATGTGTGGACCCAGAAAGGAAAGTTTATTATTGTATTTCTTCATATACCTACCGTACAAATCTGCGAAACTCTTTTTTAAGTGTTCATCATGTAGCACAAACCAAGTTTCTTGTCTTGACCCGAAGAAAAAGATGTCATAATGTTTGTTTTGTGTTTTTTCCTATTGTTTACATTTTAATTTCAATTTTACTTAAAATATTGCACCATTTATGTTCACAGCATGTTCACCTCGGCGGATCACATGACCTTTTTGGCTTAAAAAAAAACCCCTTACCCTTAAACCTACTTATTCTAATGACGGCCATTTTGGATTCAGAGTTAGAACTAGTTTTGATTGCCAGCCAATCAAATGCCATATCAATAGAAAGCCCAGGATGTCCTCTGATTACTTTTAAAAAAACAATTAGGGAAACAATTTAATGGGCGGAGCCTAACGTGGATATAGCAAACAGGCGGACGCCCTTATCAAAAACAACTTCTTTTTTTTTTTTTTTATAATTTTTTGGGGCATTTTTTACTTTTATCGTAAGGACAGAGAGAGAGAGAAAGATAAACCAGGGAAGACACCAGGGTTCCAACCGGTCATGTGATAAAAGTAAAATAACAGTAAGTCGTAAAATAATTTTTAATAAGCAGTTAAAAGTTAAATTCCCTGCTTAGGGGTCCAGCAGTAGCAGCTTGGTGGTGCTTAACAAAAAGCTACCACTTTCTTATCAGAATATAACTGTAGCATCATACAGTAAAGGTCATCCCTTGAATAAAGCTTGCATTTGAAAGAAATTTGCATTGCCAATACCCGCCTTTCCATAATTAATTAATTAATGTAGTAGTTTCCCCCTACAGCATAACCAAGCCGCTGCAGGGCTTTTCGTACGTTTGTGTATCATTATAGGATCTATTTCATGGATCAGCTCTAAATATGTCTATTTGGTGTAAGTTTCTCAGTAAATATCCAATAGGAGCACTTCCTAGAAATGGTTTTCTCAAGCTAAAGCAAAAACAAAAACCATGTAAATATGCAAATAAACTTATACAATAATTAAAATCATAAGATTTTTAATATAAATCACTTTTGAGTCCTCCTACGTATATAAAATAAAAAGATCCAGATCTTTGCTATTCGCTCAGATCTTACAGATGTGCCGGATGATGTAATCGTGTCTTAGCGTTCGCTCGTTGCTTTAGAAAATCAATTCTATAAAGTTACACGAACGGCGTTGTGAAGCTTCTGTGTGAAACTCCACATTCTTGTTCTCTTGCGAGAAACTATATCGAATAATATTATTTCCTGCACCGTGTGTCGCTGGCATCCAGGAAGATTTTGGTATTAAGTGTGTAAATAGGCCTGAGGGGGAAAAAAAAACCCGGCGTGGTACTAATCCGTTATCAAACATTTCACATGCAACTTCCTGCAACTCTTAATCCTGTTCATGTTATAACATTTCAAAAAAAAAAAAAAAATACTGTGGGGGCATTGTAAGAATTTCTATTAAGACTTTCCACTGGTATATATTGTGTGTATGTGTGTGTGTGTCAATTATAAGTGGCTAATGACTGGTGCAGCTATTAGCCGGTATCTGGAAGCTAATCTCCGGCCTGCTCGCTTTACTTCATCATTTTGGGCAGCTCTGATATCTGAGGGTTTAATTGGAAACGAGACACTAAATATCAAATCGGCTTAAAATGCGAAGTCTATTATTACACCTCGATCTGAGCTTCTGATACCCGACTAGACTCGAACCGGTGCGCGCGCGGAAACACAAATGTTTGCTTTGTTCTTAAATGGACCCGATGTGAAATCCGACCTGTGTTCCTTTGGTACACACACACACACACACACACACACACACACACACATATATATATATATATACATACACAAAAAAAAAATAGTGCATGCCTAGAAGCACACATATATAACATCCAGCCTGTGTACGGGGAACGCTGACGGGAAATTGGAGGCTGGAAGCGCAGATATTAAGGAGACAGGAACGTATCTGAGATCTGAGCTTAAAGTCTTTCCATATCAAAGCAAATTCATAGTGTGTGTGTGTGGGTGTGTGTGTGTGTGTGTGTGTGGGTTTTGGAGATCTTTCTACATTTTTAAACGGTCTCTTTATCGGTCATCTTGTAGCACTTTTAAACGCCGGTGCAAGTTTCTCGGTTTGCACAGAAAGAGAAAGCAAAAAAAAAAAAAAAAAAAAAAAAAGCAAGAACGAGAGTCACAAACACCTCAAAGCTTTCATTCTCTCTCATTTTTCACTTTACGACTTTACGCCGTAACCTCAGGAAACCCTGACCGAGTCGAACAATAAAATTAACAAGTAATGAGCAAAATAATTGCACTTCAAACACCGAAGCCGGTTCGAGCCGGGAAAAGGCCTAATTTGGAGATTACATGGCTTGTGAATGCTCGAGTTTTCAAACACAAAGACGGCGGTTAGGAAGCGAAAAAGAGAGGAATGAAAAAAAAGTCCCGTTCCGAGCAAGGGTACTCGTGTGGCAGGGACGCTTGCGCTGCGGGCGTCAGGGGCAAATCCAAGCGTGGAAAAAACCTCCATTCTGCAGCAGCCACTTCAAAGGAGCAGGAACTGATTCACAGGCAGCCAGTGGGCAAGAGGAAGAAGAGGACAGAAACACACACACACACACATAACATACAGACAAAATGGCAGGACTAGCCAGAGAGCTCTTTTGAGCTTCACTTCAAAGAACTGGTTTTGAGCTAACAGATGGAATTACATGTCTGTGAAGCTCAAGTTTCCAAAGCATTTCCGCCTTTAAGGTCTAAGACGGTTGGCAAATCGAAGCCGTTCCTCGGGCAAAGGTACTAGGGCCTCTGGGGGCACTGCCATCGGAAAAAAAAATCCATTCTGCATGCGCCATTCAAAGAGCAGAGAAATGTCATTAGGCAGCAGTTTTCAGAGGAACGGAAGACACACACACAACACATACACACACTGATCTCCTGGAGGTTCTTTGGCAGGAGGCAGAGATTTGGCTTGATCAAGAGAGTTTTTTTGGCTCTTGTGTCAGTGATTCAGCGCTTTTACTCTTTCAACAGGGGCAAAATGCGGCGCGCTTTCCTTCCCATGAAAGAGCAAATCTTCAAAAGGAGATAAAAAACCTCCATTCTGCATGCTCTTTCAAGGAGGAAGGAGCAGAAAGATTCAAGCCGGGTTTTGTTTTCTTGGTGGTAATATGTTACATTGGGCGGTACAGAAGCACATTTCACAATTTTATTTACCAATACGGGCTCTTAATTTAATCGTCCTAATTTTGGGAATTGCTTAATGAAACTTATGGTTTGTTTGAGCTGCTCCAGAGGGATTTTTACATTCGTCGTCTCCGCTGATCAACTGTCAGTTTTTTTTTTCTCTTGTTTCCCTAATTTTAATTCTTCAAATCAACACTCTTCTGATTTTTCTCAACTTCACGAATTTCCCAGGAATATCAGAAGGAGAGAAGAGAAGTGGACAGGAAGAAAGGAAAGAAGAAAAAAGAAATGAGTCCCCGGGTTTTTCGATTTTATTTTAAAATGTTGTCATTTCTGTTTTATTACAGTTTTACAGAACATTCACAGTTTTCTTCACTCTGTTTAATCCAGAAAAGAAGTTCAGCAGAAAGACTTCAGCAGTTCAGATCGTATCCAGAAGGTTCTGCGGTTTGTTCTTAACTGAGTATTGAAAGTTTAAGAAAAGTTTGGATTCTAAAAAGGGATTCTAAAAAGGGTCCTAACCGGCAAAAATAAAAGAAAATCTGTCCAAATTAAGTCTGTAACTTGTTTTTTTTTCTTAGTCGTGTAATTTGTCCTATTTATATAATTTCAATATATATCATGATTAATATTTTATTATTATACATTTCCAATAATAGTTTTTATATATTTATAGAATTTAAAACAGCATCAGCAGTTTCCTTTTGCATATTTCAGTTGCAAAAGTAATGGCACCCCAAATACTAAACTTATTCTGAATTGATTCCTGAGTCAGAGTGAAGCAAAACATCTGCATCTGAACACCCTCCTCTCTTCTCTCTCTTTTATTCTCTCTCTCTCTCTCATTTCCTCTCCTGTCTCTCCCTCTTTCTCTTTCCTCTATCTCTTTTGTCTCCCCTCTCTTTCTCCTCTGCACTCTCTCTTATTTTTTCTCTCCTCTGTCTCTCTGTTACTCTCTCTTCTCTGCTCTCTCACTCACTGTTTTCTTTTCCTTGTAGCACTCATCCTCTACCTTCCTCACTCGTTTCATCCCTCCTCCCTCCGTTTCCTCTTTGCTTCTCTCTCTTTCTCTTTCTCTCCCACTCTTACTCTCTCCTGTCCTGCTCTGTTATCTGATTGGACAAGGGCCACTGTTTTCGTAGAATGCAGTCTTAAGGGGTTGCATATGTACATTAAGACCTAGAGGGGGTTTTTGACCTTCAGAATGCATGTAAATGGACGCTAACAAACGAAAGATAGAATGAGAGAGAGAGAGAGAGAGAGAGAGAGAGAGAGAGAGAGAGAGAGAGAGAGAGAGAGGAGAGAAAGAAGGAAAGAAAGTAACAAAGAAAGCAAGAACGAAAGAAAAAAGAAGGAAAGAAAAAAAAGAAAGAAGGAAGATGGAGAAATAGACAGACAGACAGACAGACGGACAGCTAGTAAGACAAATAGATAGCTAGCTAGATAGATAGATAGACAGCTAGATAGATAGATAGACAGACAGACAGACAGGCAGACAGACAGATAGACAGACAGACAGATAGGTAGACAGACAAATAGATAGATAGATAGATAGATAGATAGATAGACAGACAGACAGACAGACAGACAGATAGACAGATAGATAGATAGATAGATAGATAGATAGATAGATAGATAGATAGATAGACAGACAGACAGAGAGAAAGACAGATAGATAGATAGATAGATAGATAGATAGATAGATAGATAGATAGATAGATAGATAGATAGATAGATAGATAGATAGATAGACAGATAGACAGCTAGATAGACAGACAGACAGACAGACAGACAGATAGACAGATAGATAGATAGATAGATAGATAGATAGATAGATAGATAGATAGATAGATAGATAGATAATGCCCCAGACTGAGTAGGTGATGTAACTGTTTGTACAATCCGACGTACAGGTGTTGGTAGTGTATCATCAGATATGCTGCATGTAGGATGTTATACATTGCCTAGATTTGTGTGTGTGTGTGTGTGTGTGTGTTTGTGTGCATGCAAGTTCTTCCAATCCTTCGGTCACATGATTATTTGCTGTTGCACATTTATAGGGTCAGATAGAGTTTTCTTGTTCTTTTGATATGATTCGGTAGAAATACTAATAAATTCCTTCCTGACACTCGCTGACCTGTTCTTTCACGCTTGGTTGGCTGGACTGTAACAGTATCTTTTTCAAACTCTCAAACATACACACATACACACACACACACACACTTCCTCAAACGGCTCGGACAGCGGCAGATCAGCCCACACGGCGTGGACTCGGCTCATTTCTCCCTCGACCGTTGCTCCAGTCCAGCGCCATTGTGGCCAATTAAAATTCCAGTCTTTGTTTTCTCTCCAAATTAGGTTACTTGTGCAAATTTACACTAATTTACTTAACTGAAGCCAAGCTCTGGTGCTGGCCATCCGAACCGGCCCGGCTGTTTGTTTAATATGCAACCTGAACTCCGAGCACACACGCACATGCACATCACAAAGAAAATGAAGAAGAAGAAAAAAACTTCAGACCGTAGCACCGTGCAAGCCTGTCCTCCGGACGGCAGTTCATCCGAGGGACACCTCTTTCCAGGTTGCAAATCACAAGCGCTAGTTCATGGCGAGATGTGGTTCTGATTTGCTGCGGAGAGGTCGCTGTCCAGGTCACTTGTTCTGTCCAGATAGGAAGACCTAATAAAGAAGAACATCCACCACCTCCAGCCAAACTGTGTGTGTGTGTGTGTGTGTGTGTGTGTGTGTGTGTGTGTGTGTGCAAAGCGGGGAATCCTCCTCAAACACACCTGACCTCATTCACCAGACACCGAGTTCATGGAATGTGGGTTCGGACAGAACAGATCCCGCCGTGCGAGACTGATTAACACGATGCTCGAAAACTCTCAAAGGCTTGACCTTTAACCTTTACACTTCCTGGTCTAGGCTTTATCGTCCCACGCTTTTGCACACAGGGCGTGTCTGTGTACTTGATCCGTAAGGTCAACTAGTGTGAGATGGTGACATCACTCACACTTCACCTATAATTTGACATTTCAAACCATCATCGCACATCATACACACCAGTTTTTTATATAGTATGTACAGAAGTAATACTATACTACAATATTTTATTGGAGTAATTAATTTGCTTTAAATGTTTTTAAATATCGATTATTTATTTACTAAAGGATTTTAATTGCATGCACATAAGTTTATAATCTGTTTTCTGAGTTTAAAAGTCTTTTAATAGTGTGTGTGTGTGTGTCTGTGTGTGTCTGTGTGCATGCATCTGTGTGTGTGTTTGTGTGTGTGCGCATCTGTTTTATTTGTTCGTTCCTGTCCAAATTACTGCAATCCAGACCAAATTTAAACCGTCTCTAAAGAATCATTTAAAATGATTCTTTTAATCAATCCATTTATTATCCATTCTTTTTGATTCTTTTCATGAAATAAACTATACTTACTATAAATAACTCCTATCAAAATCTATCAAAAGTTTCATCTTTTATTTAACAAATCCATCAGAATGAATCTGGCATTGAGAGAGAAGTCGAAAAGGGTCGACTTACTCACCATCCCACTCACCCAATACAAAGACGTGTCGACTCAGCGCTGAATCCTGGACCGAAACATCAATGGCCTTCTAAAAAAAAGTCCCTATTTGTACATTTAAAACGGTGTTTGTGTGAACGTGGTGTGTTTTGCCGTAGGACACGGTCGCCCCCCGTCTGAACCGTGGACCCTGTGTGTCGGCACAGAGAGTGTTGTGTCTGGCTTGGTTAAGGCCAGAAGGAGAGGACAAAGGTTAATTTAGGGCCGGACAGTTTTCCCACCAACACCACACTCAAGCCTCTGCCTTCCCAGAGTCCAACAGGAAGTAGGGGGAGGGACAAGAGTGGCAGAAATGCCATTGTGTGTGTGTGTGTGTGTGTCCCGAACCGCACTATCACCCCACCGTCTCTGCTGGAACGCGTGACAAGTGGCATGTTTAACAGTGAAGGCTTTCCTTCCCATGAACAGCTCATTAATCAGCAGCGCTTTGATCGTCAGTCTTTTTGTCACTCTATCACCGCTTCCTTTCTGTGAAGTTTACTCTGAGCTCTGTCTCTGTCTCACTAATGATTTAAATCCTGTCTTCAGGATGAAGGACTTGATGGAAGACTTTGCGGTTTTCTCAAGGAACATGACATGTCATTGTTTAACGCCATGAGCTGAGAAAAGAAAGAAAAAATGAAAGAAAGGAAGAAAGATAGTGAAAAGAAAGAAAGAAAGAAAGAAAGAAAGAAAGAAAGAAAGAACGCAAAGAGAGATAATATTAGAATAATTATACACACACCAGCCACTTTATTAGGACTATGACATTTCAGGAAGTTGGAATATGAGTCATTGTTTGACTTGTAACAGGAAGTAAGTGAAGTCCTGCTTCCTGTTTTGCACAGTCAATGGATGTGCTGTTGGAATCTATAACAGACTGAGCAAATGGCTGTGGTTCTAGAGGAATCAACTATGTCATCACACCTTTATACTTTACGTCAGGCCACGTCATACCACCCTGTGGTAAATGACTGCATGATGATTAAAACAGGAGAAAACTGTGTGCATGCGTGTGTGTGTGAAACAGGTCTCCATCACTCAAGGGAAAACACGGCCATGACAAATTAGCAGCAAGCTCGTCTCAATAGGCTATCGCGTTACCTAACATGCATAACTAGTCCAATTCCCTCCTCAGGCATTCGGGGTGGAGTTGGGGCTGGAGGTGGGGGTGGTAGGTGATGGTGGTGGTGCAGGTATGTCTGGGACGAGGCGAAGCGTGGAGCTGAGGAACAGAAGGAGATGAACAGAAATAACTGTGTAATGTAATCGCTTTACCCCTCCCCACTGTTTGCATTTTCCATTGCTTCCATTACCGCAGTAACGTCAGCTACGCCACCGCTGCTATAACCGCATCTATTAGCGCTTTATTAGCGTGTCGATCGCAGCTCCCGCGGATTAGCCGCGTTATTATTCCTGCCACAACATGGTACAAAAGGAGATCCTGAGGATCCTGTTCCGCTGTTACCCGAGACCCTTTTGGACTTTAGTGAGCAGGGGGGGGTTCAGGGTTTTACTTTAATAGCATTAGGGTTGTTTACTAATTTAATTTTGCTGTAGAGTATCGTAACTTTATCGACTTTATTTATTTATCTTGAACGTTATTGTCAATATTAATTTTAAAATACAAATTGGTGTCTTTCCCAAAGAGACAAGTCTCTTAATATGGAATCTGTCTCTCTGGCTTTATATTCACACTTCTGTGCACCGTTTTACAGACAGAAAACGAATTGTGTAGTAGGATTTTTTTCATTTATATAATCACGCGTTTTTAATTAAAGAGTTGAGTTTAATGTGTTTTATGTGTGTGTACAATCAGTCAGATGGCCGCTTTCTGTACAAGTAGCCATAAACGCTAGCTAAAGATTAGCTGATTTAAACAGCTCGGTTAAGGATATCTTACAATTTAGTTAAAAACATCAGTATATAAATTATAAAACTTTATAAATAACCATTTAAAAGTAAATTATCTATCTAATCTATCTGTCTATCTAAATTTCTGAAAGAAATTTAAAGCGTGGTAAACATTAGCAAAGAATGATTAGCTTCCTAAGTCATTACCACATTATGTGCTAACTTTTATAAATGATTCTACGAATTTACCTTTACATTTATGGCATTTTGGCAGACACCCTCACCCAGAGCGACTTACATTTATCTCATTAATACAGCTGAGCAATTAGGGGTTGAGGGCCTTGCTTGGGGGCCCAGCAGTGGCAAGTTGATGGTGCTGGAAGTCAAATCTTGATCATCCAATTAGCAGCCCAACACCATAACTCGTGTACTACCACCTTCCCAAGTTATAGGTTATACTTAATCTAGCACCAATGTTTAGATCTTTCAATAGGTTGTAGAAGCTCCATAAAGTGTTAACCACAACTAACGATGCCACAGTGGAAGAGAAGATTCTTTAAAATGGCACCGGAGTGCTCTACTTCCCCAAACAAGGGTCCAGAACGCGTCTATAATAAGCACTCAGCTGATACGGAAGAATTGAAGACTCACTACAGGTGCGTCAAAGTCTTATCACTTGTCTTAAAGTAGTCCATTAACCTTAATCTGTCAGGGGAGAGTCCATTTTTTTAGTTCAAATAATAAAACAGCCGTAACTTGTATGGACATGCATAACACAGTAAAAGAGAACGAAATTAAAGAGCTAAAGAGTTTTTTTTTTTTTTTGTCGTACAGCTTGAATAAAGAGGCTGATAGCGAGCTGTCCTTTTTTATTCCAACGTTCCAAAATGCAGCACTTCGCTCTGATAAAGCAGTGGAGACGTAGCCAGAAATGATGACAGGCATTGTTGGCTCTTTTGTCAGCATTTCTTTTAGCGTTTAGAAAGAGAAAGAGAGAGATAGAGAGAGCATAGGCTGCCCGTGATGGGGTTACACCGCCGTAACAACACCGGCTGGGTCATGCACACAAGACGGACTAAGTGTGCGTGTGTATGTAAATATGTCTGGACATGTGAAAAAGGGGTGTTCCTATCTACATTGTTTCCCCAAAGTGTCAGCACCTATTTGCATAATTACCCCCCCACACTCCCCTTCACACCCTCTTTACGAGCAACAAGGCTGAGGGAGGCGGGAGAGAGATACGCAAACAAAACCCGGAGTGATGAGCGAACAATGGTGGCCTTGAAGGGTCATTTGCTTTTCTTTGAATACATTTTCCCCTAATTGTCCTTTCCCTCAAAAGGGAACACACAGCGCCGGCTGGACGCACCTGTGCAAATTAGGCCACAAAAAAAAACAAGGAGTTCCTGAAGAAACTTACAGACACCTGCTTGATTTTATAGGAAGTCACTCAAACTTTTGCCTACTTACTTCTACATACACTATACATCTAAACGCCTTCCAGCTGTCTATAAATGTGTCTTTCCCAAACGGTCTTAAAGTTTGAAGCACACAGTTATCATGTAGTCTTTAGCATTACATTATTTCTTTGACATGACAATGTCCCTGTGAATAAAACCCCCCGAACCCCAAAAAAGACATGCTGTGAAAGTAAATTTGGAGCTGAAGAGTGCACAGAGTCGTGACTCTTAACTCAACCGCTTAAAACTAAACACCTTTGGGATAAACTGGAACCCCGACTAAACCCCAGACCTCCTCACTTCAACATTAGTGTCTGATCTCACTAATACTAGTGTGACTCAATGATCAAATCTACACAGTCACACTTTGGATAGGATGGTCAGGTCAGGTGTTTGAATACTTGTGGTCATCTAAGGGTTTAATGATGCAATAATCTACTGTCCCCAGATTAGACTTTTGCATGGAGGAACAGATATCCCGTACAGACGTTCCTAACCGAGATGGACTCTGAAACTGTGAGCGTTTCGGGGCAGTTGTGTGAGTGTGCATGTGTGGGCTGCCATAGGGGGCCGAGGTGTAGATGAAGGGGTGGATGATGGATGGGGTTGATAGCGGGTGAGGCGCAGTGCAGGGTTGCGTTATCTGTCCTGCAGCCGGCCGGCCTGTCAGCGTGATGTGTGTGCTGTCGCCGCGTGCTTTATAGTCCTCTTCCTGTCTGTCTCGCATCTCAGACTGGCACATGCACCACTAAAACACCATCTGACACCACTCACCTCTCTTCAGGTACCTTCTCCCATGCTTCGTTCTTCCTCCCTTCTTTTTATTCCCCTGTCTTTGCAAATCCACACTGCCAGGTTATCAGCCTGCTGTGTGTGTAAGGGGTCAATAAAAGTTACCAGACAACCAGATTGTAATATATATACGACAGAAAATGCTAAACAATGCTGATTGAAAATGTTACCAAATAATTCTTGTCTTTTGATTTGCTTTTTTTAATTACTTTTCGTGCCCTTCTGATTTTTTTTTAGTTACTCCTGACTAGGACAGTTCTTATCTACTCAGGAACTCCTTTAAAGCCATTCAGGCGCGCCGTCCCTCCGCCTCTCCCTAACGTCGTAATCTAAATTGCCGCGTTATGAGGACACGGGACACCTGCAGCTCTCTGACAACAGCCGGACAAGATAATGACCTTGTGGGCTGCTGTTTTCTTTTAAGAGGTGGGGCAGAATTTTTTTTAGGACAGAAATGACCAAATATCTAAAATGTAAAATATCTATTTGATTTTTTTGTACTGGAATGTTCTAAATAATTTTTTTTCTTATTTGTTCCATCATCTAGTTAATTGTCCAAAAATAAAAATAATATAAATTAAAATTTGTACACTTTTATATTTATTCGAATTATTTCCTTGTTTTTGCTCATCTGGGTAAATGTTGTTAGACCTTTAATAAACCCTGTTAAAAAAGAGTCCACGCTATAAGTACTTTTTCCTTTGCACTCGTTTACGCTATTGATTATTTTTATCGTCACATGCAATCCGTTCAAACTTATTTTTCCTCCTGCTGCTTTTCTACGCCTCGCCGTGGTGCTCCGTTCTCCTGCCGTCCTTTAGAACAGCGCTCACCTGTACACGTTTCGAATGATCGATCGGGGTTTGTGAAATGTACCTGTCACTCTGATCGATCTGCTCTCTTCTCCTGTCCTGTGCTTGTGCTGCCTGCTCGGGCTTTGTTGATGAATGGAGGTGACGCACTTTTAGTTATGTTGCCTTGAGTATTTTTTTTTTTTTTTTTACCATCACCCCTTTACTCCATCTCTCAGTCTGTCTCCTCTATCTGCCTTCTCTCTTTTTAGCTCATAGAGATGCTCGGCTGAACACCATGTGCTGCAGCTTCTTATAGTTTTGCGTCATTGCTGTCGATCAGTTTATCCTAGTGGACAAGTGTGTAAAGGGACACCGGATTTTACACAATTGTATACATTCTCTCCGGTCCATAATGCATTATTTGTTTTAAATATATATTTAAAAAAGAAAACAACAGCATGGTAACTAATGGTAGTTAATAACGAAGTGTAATACTAGAGAAGTGGTGGCTTAGTAATACTAGAGAAGTGGTGGCTTAGCAATACTAGGGAAGTGGTGGCTTAGTGGGTAAGTTGTTAGACTGATACCCGAAAGACTGGAATACGATTCCCAGCTCTACCAACCCTGAGCAAGGCCCTTAACCCTCAATTGCCCAGTTGTATAAAAGAGATAAATGGAAGTCGCTCTGGATAAGGGCGTCTGGGAAATAATGTAAATGTAATAATAGCATGGTGGCACTATAGAGCTTTATGATGCTAAATATAATTATTCAATTATAATCCACTAACGTTTAATCAGTGTTAAAGTCTGTGCACACTAAAGTCCGGAATTTTTCGTATGTTTTTTTGCTCCGTATTTTGGTATCCATATAGAAGATCATTTTAGGGTGTCAGTGGATCTCTCTCTCTCTTTCTCATCATACAATAGGCTACAGCAGTGGGTGGCCATTTTGGATTTTGGTTGTCTCTTGTGCGGTGGCACTGAATTATCGAAAAGATGCAAAATATATATATATATTAAAAAAATCTAATCTGAATTTTTGTTATGATGGACGAATGTTTTGGAGGCAGTGTGTAAACGGGATTGACCCAATGTGAGATCGTATTTAATTCTGTGAAAATTTCGCTCTGAGTGTGCAATGACCTTTACGCCAAGTCATAGAACATAGCAATTGTAGTAATTCTAAAAAAAAAAAAAAACATTTTACGCTTAATTAAAGATGTTTTATTTGCATAAAGTCACCTGATTTATCTGGTGAAAGGCAGAATAATTAACTAATGATCTGGATCAGGTAAACTGGGACTTCTGTGTCTTCTGGTCCTGACGACTCGAGTAAAGACACTGTGATACAAATCAGCTTTAAGCTTTCTCTCTCTCTCTCTCTCTCTCTCTCTCTCATTCTTCCTCTCTCTCGTTCTTTCTCTCTCTCTCTCTCTCTCTCTCTCTATCTGAAATCCAACTGATCAGGAATGAATGCAGGCCTGGTATGCAGTCTGTACGCATTCTCCCGCCTTCAAGTTACGCAGGTTACGCTATCACATGAAGGGCATCGTTCTGCATACGTCTCTGTCTTTTCCCTGCTGGCCCTCGCAGCCGTCCCCTCGCCTCCTTCCACTGTCATCCCAGCCTATCAATCAAAAATGTATTAAGTCCAAAGTGGGGCGATCAAAGACAGAATTCCTCCAAGGACAGTAGATAAGGCCTATCTCATTAATAAGTGCTTTAGCATCAGAGCGGACCCCCGCCTGCCTCCCTGTCCCTGCTCCTGCCTTTGATATCTAATTATACCCCCCCTTAAAGCCCCACCCCTTAATGCTTTTGTCCTATCAGCCGTATAGCACATTTCACTGATGAACTACTGACACAAGGCCTTTGGTTTATAACACACATTAAACACAGTCAAACCTGCTAATTCAAATGTTTTCTTATTACAAGAAGTCATTTTAACTGTCTGCTGTTTCCAACTCAACAGTTAGTCAACAACACCAACTACATAAACATCTCAGTCTGTAAATACCAGTAAGATTAATGTGTATCAACATTTATTTTTAATTCAGGGCATAGTAGTATGAAATTTATTTTATCTTAGTCCCCAATGCTCAAGAATAAATCTTAGTCTTTCTACTTGCTCCTCCAGGATACTGTTGGGTTTAGTCTTAATTTTCTCTGTTGTTCTGAAGTTAGGTCTAAGTTCTTTCTGTTGCTTTTTTCTTAAGACTTAGTCCTCCCTACTGCTCTTGGGTTAAATCTTAGTTTTGTGTTGCACTTCGGTTAAGAATTTGTCTTTACCGATGCTCTGGAGTTTAGTCCTAGTCCTTCCTGATGCTCTTGATTTAAGATGTAATCCTCCCTGATGCCCTTGAGTAAAGACTTTGTCCCCCCCCCGATGCTCTTAAGTTGAGACTATGCTACCATTGATGCTCCTGGGTTAAGACTTAGTCTTCCGTGATGCATTTGAGTTAAGACTTAGTCCTCCCTGATGCTCTTGAGGTAAGACTTAGTCCTTCCTGATGCCCTTGGGTTAAGTCCTTCCTGATGCTCTTGAGTTAAGACTTATTTCTTTCCGATGACCTTAAATTAAGACTTAGTCCTTCCCGATGCTCTTGAGTTTAGTCCTAGTCCTTCCTGATGCTCTTGATTTAAGATTTAATCCTCCTCGATGCCCTTGAGTTAAGACTTTGTCCCCCCCGATGCTCTTGAGTTGAGACTATGCTACCCTTGATGCTCCTGGGTTAAGACTTAGTATTCCCTGCTTCTACTGAATTTGAGGTCCCTCCTCTTGATCTTGGGCTAAGTCTTTGTTCACCCTGTTGTCTCTGGGTTAGGTCTTAGTCCTCCCGAATGTTTTTGAATTAATCCTCAGTCCACAAGTGAGTTTTGACTTTAAAATAAATTTAAGGATAATTTTACACAAACATGGGGTTTAATCCGTTCTAAGGTTCACTGGTCCAGAGTGTATCAAATGACCTCATTTACAAATGTTCTGCACATACTGACAGCTTTACTAATGGACCAGTTTGAGTCTAATTGGACAAATGGCCCACAGTGGACACTGAGGGGAACCTGAGTACAGTGTCTTAATGTGCTTATAATGCAGACAGGACAGGCAGCGAGTTTTTAGAGCAGAACCTCCAAAGACTGGGGGAGAAGACAGACAAGAAATGAGACGAAGGGAAAAAGCGATTGGAGAAATCAGACAAAAGAAAATGGAGAGGAATGAAATGGGGCGAAACAGAGAGACAAGAAATCAGAGAAAGGGTAATAGGAGCAAACTACTCTCTCTCTCTCTCTCTCTCTCTCTCTCTCGCTGTGTCTCGCTCCTTGGTTTTCAGTAAGAGAACCTGTGAGAGATAAGACTAAAAGTACAGTCAGTCTGTTTGGAACAATTCTCTCACTGTCCCCCTCTCACTCCGTCTCGCATTCGCTCTCTACCCGTGAGCCTCTCTCTTTTTTTTCTGTCTCTTTCTTTTTTGGTCTCATCCCTTTCTTTCTTCTGCTGGTCATTCGCCCTAATAGCAGCACTCAGATTTCTGTTGATGTCTGTCTCAATACACGGCCCTTTCAGGACCGGCTTCCAAAGATGTGCACAGACATTTTGAGCGGCAGTTTATTAGAATTTTTTTCTAAACTAAACAGTAAATATTTTAACACAACTCAGACCAATTTATTTGAATTTTGTAACATTTTATTTTATTTTATTATTATTTATTTCATTTTATTTTTTAACCAATGTCTATAAAATAATCAGTCCCTTTACTTTTGAACACATTGGGATATAAGATTAGTTCGTATACCGGCCTCTTATTAGGGTTCGATTCGCATGTTGGGCCCCTGAGCAAGGCCCTCAACCCCCAAGTGCTGAGTTATATAAATGAGATAAATGTAAGTCGCTCTAGATAAGGACGTCTGCCAAATGCTGTACATGTAAATTAGGAAAACCTGGTCAATTGTCTTAAAATTTTCTGCATTTGAATAAGAGAAAGACTGACACAATAAGGGGTTTTTTTTGGGTTCTTTGTGGCAAAAAAAAAAACCTAACCCAGTAATCAAGTGGCTTTTTTTTTCGTGTTCAACTTTTCTTTAAAGTTATATCTCTCCTGTCCTTAAACCTCAGTTCGACTACTGTAACTCATCGTACATTGGGCTCCCTCAGTCCTCCATGTCAGACATTTTTTTTACATGTAGCAGACGCTCACGTCCAGAGCGACGTCCAAAAGTGCTTTGAGTCACATCACTGAACAGATCAAAAGTGGTACAATAGCTCACAAAATCAGTCTAACAATGACAGAAGCTGGTGAAAAGAGCAGCATAGATTCTTTTTCTTTTGGTTAAATGTCAGGTGCTAGGCATTTAAGAATAAGGTGGGTCTTCAATCGAGAACACATTAGGCAGCTTTAGCGTCTTCTAACTGGTTACCAGTGCGAAATAAATAAAGCTTAAAATTGAGCTGTTTGTTTTGAAGTCCCCAAATGGTCTTGCACTGAAAGATCTTGTTAATATTAATAAGTCAGGATTCTCAGACAGTATCACAAGCACAAGAAAAGATAAGAGGCTAAAATGTACTCCGGCGATGGGTTCTCATTCAGAATTTAAAAGGAAATGAAATATGTAATAAAAAAAAAAGACCCACACCAGCAGTCTGGCGACATAAATACATAGTTTTTTTTACATATGACGTCTGTATTGTTGTTCGACTTTTTGTTTGCTTGGTTTTCGGCGCGTTCGTATGTCGAGATTTCATCTTAATCTTGTGTTTATGTTGTTTGGCTGTTTGTCTTAAGTTAACTTAAAGCGTCTTGCATTATAAGATCTTATTAATGTTAATAAATCAGGATCCCCAGACAGTATCACTCTGTCATACCCGAGATCAAGACTAATACTAAGAGGTGACCATGCAGGTCTGTGCTATGGAACAACCTGTGAGTTCTGCATCTTCCACATATGATTTTAAATCCTAAATTTATAAAAAAAAAAAAGTTCTCATCTTCTTACTTTTGCATTAAACTCATCATAATTGTTTATTTTATTTATTTATTTAGTTTATTATTGTTTAATTCATCTATCACTCTCTCTCTCTTCTCTCAGTGCAATGGACAACCATACAAAACTAAACAGTGCTCATTTATACGCCTGATCATAATCAGCCAATCATGTGGCAACGGTGCAAAGCACGAAATGATGCAGATGCAGGATAAAAGTTTCAGTTAATGTCTATAAATCAAGCGGGAAAAAATGTGACTTTGACTGCGATACAAATAATCCATTGTGTGATAGTCGAATGTTAAGAGCCCCGAATCTGTACTCAAAACTTTGTCGGAAATATTCGAAGACAAACAAACGCATAAAATTTACTCTTTTTTATTCATGAAAAAAGCTTTGCTAAGTAAGACAGACAGTATAAAACAATTTAAATCGCATCCCTATTAGTGAACAAAGCCTAAAATAAATGTAGACACCGCCTTCATCTTCCTTTGTTTCTGTTCTGGACACGCCATATTCCAAAAGAGGAACTAAAGGATGTCTTAAAGGAGGGAAGTAAGGAGCATCAGAAGCTCAGGTCACAGGCTTTTACGAAGAAAAAAAAAAGAAAAAAAATCAATCACTCCAAACACAGACTCGTCTCTCGTCCTCCCACTCCTTTTTTCATCAACGGAAATAAAAGCAACAAGGCAGAACTAATTAATTTACTCGAAGAGAAAACAGTCTAATGTTTAAAGGATAGAGAGACGCAGCGTGGAGAGGATCTGAGGTAGTAAACGGAGAGAGGAGACGGATGGCTTAGAGGGACTTCCTTTCTGAGTAAATATGCAGTTTAATTAACATGTTCTCAAAAACACCTTGACTGAAAAAAGAAACATAAAAGGGTTTACAGAAATCGGTGAATAAAGTGTGCTGCTGCTACCGAGAGTTGGAAAAACACACATACACACAAACTACGATCGTTTCTTAAACACACTGCAACAGTTTTATCTTTTCTTCTGCCACGTTGGCAGTCAGTTTCAATCAATCTGTTAAGAGTTTAAATGTCAATGCAAAAGAAATCGAATTTTGGCACTATTGGCACACCACTGCAAAATTCCATCTTAAGTAAATTTGTAAAAAAAAAAAAAAAAAAAAAAAAAAAAAGGATAACACCTGTTGTTATAAAGGAACTGTAAAAATATTAGCGGAAAGTCACGTGGGATTAATATTGGTAATTAAATAGTAATAATCAGGTAATAGATAGTTTTCTAATTAAAGCTCGCTAATAAATTCATGCCAACTACAAGAGTAATTATTGTATAATATTTGGAATACAACAATATTCAGTGTCAGCTAAAAATCTTACTATAATAAAGAATTAACAAAATGAATACTTATTTAATACTTAAACATAATAAAACTGTCCAAAAACATGATTCCATATTAGTAAAATTAAGAATGTAATATAAATTTAATAACTTGCATTAGAAAGAGGCGCCGTATCGGTTACAGCATCAGACACTAATAAATAAAGAAACGTCTACTGTTTATTCAGATGAAATCAGAAGTGAAAGCCTTCGTCTAACAAATTTATGATCCCATATTTACGATTAGACAAAGTTATTAATACTGTTCAAAGCTTCCTCCGCTCAAACCTCTCCTCAACATCTGGATAATGATCTGAGGAGGTTCATAGCTGGACCAGATCAAGTGTTTTTTGAGGAAAGTTTTAAGTTTTTCCTGCCAAGTTAGTGATGTTCTCTAATATATTGTGTTACAAAAAACACAGTCTCAGTCCAAGACCCTAAAAAGTAAATTGATGCCCAAACTTCCTGTAGCGGACGTAGTTTTATCCCTTAGGCATGATATCCAATCAGGAATGCGCTCCACAGCTGTAGAGAGTTCACAGCTGCGCTTTAAATTTAATTTTTAGGATGAAAAATGCATTAATAGTCTTTGAGTGAATAAAAGTTCTGGAAGCTGCTGTGCAATTTAAGAGGAGCTGGAACTGAAAAAGAACTACAAATCACTTCACTCTGGCAGAAAATGACCTCTTTTGGCTCAGATTTTAACTATGGTGTGTGTGTGTGTGTTTACCTTTTTGCATTTTGACCTTTTTAATTAGACGCATTGCCTCACTAAATAAACAAGCTGTACTGAATGCGGCCGCTACTGAAAACTGAATCAGACATATGTAACAATTATAACAATTCACAGTCTCTGTTTCAATATGTTTCTCTCTCTCTAACACACACACACACACACACACACACAAGTTGACCTGAGTTTGCTCCGGGGCCTGAGGGCTTAAATAACTGTCTGGTGCCAGGCTGCTGCACCCAGGGGCTTGTGGGAGATGAAGCAGGGGTCGTTGAAAATCTTGGATGTGTGTGTGTTTGTGTGTGTTTGAGTGTGTGTATGTGTGTGTGTGTGTGTGCAATTGTGCGTTTTCTGTTCGTCTGTCTTCCTGCCTTTACCTGACTCTGGTCATAAGATTCTATTATCGAGTCAGCAGACTATGAGAGCTAATAGATAGAACTTGACCTTTGCACCTCTTCCGACTTGGGAGAGCAGCAATCCCAGAATTCCTTGCTGCCGGTTCAGAGAATACAAAACAGCCTATTTTCATGGGACAGCGTGCACTTTTAGTAATCACATGAGTGTCACTTTTCATTTCAGAGCAATAATGGGAAAACATGGAGGTGCTGGTGAGTGTGTGTGTGAGTGTGTGTGTGTGTGTGTGTAAGTGTGTGTGTACTGCCCCAGGGCAGTAGTCGTTTTCTCTGGGCACGTGGGGTTTGTCTCCATGGGTGGCATCGCTTGTATGGAGGGTCTTGGGTTTGGTCTGGTTGTCATTTTGGTACACGGCCAGCCTGTCTGCCTTTTTCCCAGAGATCCCGGGTGAGAGTAGGGTCAAGGGGGTGCTGTCCAGTATGTTTTGCGCAGTGTGTGTATGTGTGTGTGTGTGTGTATGTGTGTGTGTGGCAATACCGTCCACCGAAACATCTGAAAACAAACAATTTTCTTTTTTTCAGATGGGGGTTGCTTTGAGCTCTAAGAGAGAGAGAACGAGAGAACGAGAGAGCGAGAGATCAAAGCATACTCCTAGACACATACACACACACTCAAGACCCGTTTTACCCAGACCACCTAAAACAGGAAGTGACTAACACCGCTCATGCTATAATTCGTTAGCACACAGGTCAACGCAGCTCAACACTTAGCTATAATTACAGTCACCTCACGACTCTCAATAAAAGATCTGCACTGAGGGTATTTCTGACACGTTTAGGGACCTGCCGGGTCAGAGACCGGCGCCGCGTTTAGCGTTCCCACTCCCCTTACGCCGTGCGGTTAACCCTCGCGGTTCGCAGCGTTTGCCACAGGCTTCACGGAAACAGGAAAAGACCAAACACGTTCAGCGCAATCAGGTGACCCAAGAGAGGAGCAGCCCACGGAGTCCAGTGCTAGGAGTCACCGCTGGGTCATCATAATTCACCCAAAGGCAAAACAGATGGAGGGCAGAATCGGCACCACGGATCTCTTAGCTCTGTTTTAGGGAAAGGATTACAGTGGGTTTCGCCTCAGCCATGTCTCCTTTTATAGAAGAATGAGCTGATAGGTGTGTGTGTGTGTGTGTGTGTGTGTGTGTGTGTGTGAATGTTTGGTCAGGAATGTTTGATAGTGTTTGATTTGAAGTGCTAAAATAAATATATACATGCACTTTTCTGACAGCCCCTTAAACAACATTCTTACATTATTCCCTTTAGCCCCATTTTTTAAAAAGTACTGAAATATATATATATAATTTTTTTTTGCTGTTTAAAAGTGCATGTTTGCAAATATATGTATATATATTTGTAGCATTGTATTAAAAATGTGTGTGTGTGTATGTATATATATATATATATATATATATATATATATATATATATATATATATATATATATGTGGCTAATGCAAGAATGTTGTTTAAGGGGCTGTCAAAAAAGTGCATGAAATACCTAAACATCTTTTTAAAGATTTATATTTAATTTTAGACAAATTGTGGCTAAGATTTATATCAAATGATTTTTTTTAATGTTTTTATTTTCTTTGTCTCAGTTTAAGCCACAAGCAATCATCTTTGTGAGGTTGTTCGTGTCAGGCACTTTTTACACCCTTCCTAAATTACCATTTATTAAATTCTGTTTCTATCTTCGACTCTGTAAATGTAAACTTCAATATATTTGTTTCTTTTTGACGCATTAGTGCTAAAATTCCTCAAAAGATTTGCAAGTAATCTAGAAAAAAATGGTAAAGATTTCAGCCCACTTTTCCCTTAAATCCTGTGACAAACAAGATGGCCGACACGATGTGCTTTAAAACACAGAGACCTGCTGCAACCCACAAACAGATAGGAATGTAATACAAGTAACGGCGGCCATTTTTAAACAATTAGTATTTACTATTTCTAACAACTTAACAAAAATAATATACAATAATAGTTATATTTTAGTAAATTTGGATTATATGAGCATTGAAAGGTAACATTTGTCTTTGTTTTTTTAAAGTTCGGCTAAATCCAGAACAACATATCAAACTAAATTACGACTGAAGGCTTGGGGAGGAAAAGAAGTCCCGCCTCCTACAATATGATGTCAGAGTTTACAAGAAAATTTCGAAGTTGGACTTTATTTAAATCCAATCTAATCATTTGTGTTTAAATAGATTTGAGTTACTTCATTAACTCGAGCGTAGAGAATCGAATGAGTCTCCGAAAACGGCGTTCCTCCAAAAATAATATTTAATGATATATAATTTGCACAGCACTGCAGCAGATAAGTGTCAATCACATCAACTGTGTTTATTCACTGATCTAGAACTGAGCCTCGAACCCGGGATCTCGACGCGGCTCCCGACTGGCCGACTGTAACCCTCTCGCTTTAATCGAATCAGTATCCTGTGCTGCGTTTTCCCAGCGTGGAACAGTCGCTCCTGTCGTCTGTCTGTCTGCTCTTTTTTTTACTCCTACACTTTTTCTATTTGAAGGGTTTTTTGTTTGCTTGTGTGTTTTTCTTTCTCTCAGCTTATCACACCATCTGGAATTCAGCTTTATGAGTCTGATAAACACGGGCCACCAGTATGTCTCTCTCTTTTTCTTTCCTTTCCTCTCTCTCTCTCTTTTTCTGACTCTCTTGCTTTCTCTTTCTCTATTTGTTTCTTTCTCTCCCTTTCTATCTTCCTCGCTTTATCTCTTTCTCTCTGTCTTTCGTTCGTTCTTTTTCTCTCTTACTCTCTTTCTGTCTCTCTTTCTCTTCCTCTTGCTGTCTCTTCCTCTCTCTCTCTCTCTCTCTCTCTCTCTCTCTTCCTCTCTCTCTCTCTATCCGTTTCTCTTTTCCTTGCTCTTTCTCTCTCTCTTTCTCTCTCTTACTCTCTTTCACTATCTCTCTCGCTCTTTTTCTCTTTCTTTACTTTGCAGCAGAGTAACTTATCACTTCATCACTTATGTTTTCAACTAATTTATTGACATTTTTTAAAACATTTATTTATTTACTTAGTCACTGCTTTTTATAGTATGTGACTTGAGTTATAGTCTTTCTCTCTCTCTCGCTCTCTCTCTCTCTCTCTCTCTCTCTCTCTCTCTCTCTCTCTCTCTCTCTCTCTCTCTCTCTCTCTCTTTCTCTCTCTTTCTCTCTCTCTCGCTCTCTCTCTCTCTCTCTTTCTCTCTCTCTCTCTCTCTCTCTCTCTCTCTCTCTCTCTCTCTTTCTTTCTGTCTAGACATAATTGTGATGTAACAGAAGCATGACAGTACCAGAATTCTATTGAAAATAAAATATCTAAAGCAAACAAACAAACAGGAAAGATAAGTCTGAAATATGTAAAGTATCTCTTATCTGAACGTGTGAAACGGTAAGAATGTTGTTTCTTGTTGTGACAGGAACACCCGAGAGACTCATCTGACCTTTTCACAGTGAGGTCAGCGCCAGTGTCATAATGACCTAAGTACATTAGCCGTATTCTTCATCGGGCTTTTCATGTTTTACATTATAGAACTTAAATCTTGCTTATAATTAATAATACATACATACTGTAACGGCTTTATAGCGTAAGACTGTGTGTGTGTTTATGGACAGATATTAGCCCTGAGAAAACTCAGAAATTTTACTTACTACATTTTAAACACAAACATTTACCTATTTTTATGTCGGTATATCATTTTTCTCATTCAAAAAAAAGATTTAATCTTCCAGAAAAAGGAAAAGAGAAATAAAATTTAAAAATCTGAGAATTAAGAAAAAAACGAATATGTTTCTCAAACATTATTTTAAAATGAATATTTTCCATAAAAATAGTTTGTAAATTTAATATTTTAGCAGTTAAGTTAGTAAAAGATTATCATGTGACACATTAACATAAAAAAATCTCAACAAAAATAACTAAAATTAAAAAATAATAACAAAAAAAGGAAAATTTGTAGCATGTTGAGTGTAAAATTTGACTTTTGAGCTGATTTGATGACACTTTTCTGTAAAAGCTCATTTTTAGTTTAGTCTTTCATTTTAGGAGACAAAAACATGAGCTTGCTGTTTGGAGGTTTTAAAGAGAAAATAAGTCAAAACATTTGTATAAAGTGAAAAATTACTTTTATTAAAACCTGTTGTAATTGTTGGTGTGGGTTGTTAATTTTAGACGATAACGATTGTAATGTCAAGTTTTGTTATGTAAAAAATAGCTTTTTTGGCCTGCTTGCATTTTTGGTAAACGTTCTATAATTTTTCTAGAATTTTAAAGAATTGTATTTAAACACAGTGGGGAAAGAGTGAGAGCGAGAGATAAGGCTGATTTCAGGGGTCTAAAAAGAAGAAAGAGAGCGAGTGATCCAGGAAGAGAGAGAGAGAAAAATAAAGAGGTCTTTAGCAATAAAAGCTACCAGACGAAGGGAAAGAAAAAGCGAGACCGAGATAACGAACAAGCCGCCATGTGGGTGATTCCAGCCTCGCTTCCAGTCAGGTGTGTCCGACTAGCAGGTCTGAGAGACAGACAGGCGGGCAGACTGGCGTCGACGGCCACACGCGTGTCTTGCCACGCCACACGCCAAGAACCCGCATACCATCGCGCCCACACGCGGGCACAATGAACGCTCAGTCCTGCATCACGCATCGCCGGCAGCAGCAATGCCAAAAATTCCAACACAAAGGTAAAGCTGCTGTGTGTGTGAGGCGGAGGGGGTGAAGGGTGACGCACTAATCACTGCACAGTTCACACAACCTCCAAAGCTACACACATACCGTACACCTGACCTTGAGCTGCTGTACATCAGATAACACTTACATGTGTATAAAGTCATAGGGACCCTTTTTCAATAAAAATCATTTGTCCAACACATCAGACTGAAGCTGAACAGAGGACGTTACGCTCTATTGCCTAATTACAACTGCAGCCGCTTCAGCCAGGAAGGTCAAAAGGATCAAATGATTCAAAGTGATCTTTCAAAAAGAACTTTGACTATTTGAGGGATCTGATCAATCCATTATATTCATTTAGTCTGTCCATCATTTAAGCATCACACGACTATACAGATATAAAAATGTGTTTCATAACGAAAAGTAACTGAAGTATTTAAATTATAAACAGGTGATGTAAATGTCGGTTTTATAATATAATCACATTGTACATTTACACATTATTGTTATTTCCATGAGTAAGAGAGAGAGAGAGAGAGGGAGTGAGTGAGTGAGAGTAAGAGTGAAAGAGAGAGAGAAAGAGAGAGAGTGAGAGAGAGAGAGTGAGTGAGAGTAAGAGTGAAAGAGAGAGAGAAAGAGAGAGAGTGAGTGAGAGAGAAAAGAGAGAGTGAGAGTAAGAGTGAGAGAAAAAGAGAGTAAGAGTAAGAGAGAAAGAGAGAGAGTGTGTGAGTGAGAGAAAAAGAGAGTGAGACTAAGAGTGAAAAAGACAGAGAGAGAGAGAGTGTGTGTGTGAGTGAGAGAAAAAGAGAGAGAGAGAGAGAGAGAGTAAGAGTGAAAGAGGAAAGAGAGGAAATCAGATCAGCAGTCATTATTTTTTTACCTTCCAGATTTTAGTACAGTTTTAGCACAAGTCTGAGTATAAAGTAACATTAAAGATCCGACTGTGTCTCATCGAGAGGAATAAAGTTCGAAATCACACCGGTACCATTTCAGTGGGTGTTTAATTTAGAGTCACATGCTGTAAATGTGTGTTTTAAATGAATAAATCAGATTTGAGCTTTTAATGTTTGTGAGAGACGCCATTTTCAGCCATCGTGTGCTGGAAGTAAATCCTGCAGGCCGGTACACGACCTTCTTTAGTAGAACATTCGCTGCACTTTTATAGCCTTTAAATACAGTATCAGCAAAAGACTCAAACTCTTTTCTTTCTTTCTTTCTTTCTTTCTTTCTTTCTTCCTTTATCCTGATTTAGATTCTAAGCTATAATGTGTAAGTAGGAAAGACTAAAAGCAGCAGTACTGCAGTTCTTAGAGTTTATCAGCCTTTTACTGTGTTTGTACTGATATCAATGATCTTCATCTTCAGATTGTCGTCTTCTAAATAAACACCAGACAAACAGCAGCAAAATGTCACACAACAATATTAACAGTGTGTTTACAGTCAGAGGAGGTTGTGTTTACACACGTTTCAGGAATTTGGTCGAGATCTGTGAGCAGTAAACAATGGTGTTTGTGTGTGTGGCCAAAATGTCACAAAAAGAAGTTGGTTCAAATCAGAGTATTTGCCAAGTGAGATTTTGAATATTTTCTTTTTAAACTGAAGAGTTTGATTTTTTTTTTCCATCAATTCAATCGAATCTGTAGTTTTATACTTATTACTTTGTTTATTTTTTTATTTTTTACTTTTAATTTACACCCGATTAATTTTACACCCGAGTAACACGAATACACACTTAAAATAAGCATCATGGTTAAATAAAATTGTGTATAATTCCACTTATAATTTTAACTACAAACGCGAGAGATGGCCAAGCTGGTCAAGCTGATTTTAGTTCAAATTAATTAGAAATTTACTTCTATCCAGTTTTACGACAGCAAAATAGCCTTCTAATTTATCCGTAATGTAAATTTATCTTTTAATAGATAGAATTATGCAGTAGTGAATTACGATTAAATTTATCGTAAAAATAAGTGGAGATAAAATTTTGATGTACTGAAACATCTTTACTAAAATAATCAATATAAAATTAGAAATGACACCAAAAAATGACTTAAAAACATAAAAAACATAGACAATAGTATATTTGTGTATCAGTTGTAATTGTAAATTACTTATAGAATTAAAAAAAATAAACCTAAACATATTAATTTAAAAATGTTTCTTTTTAATTAAATTAGTAATTTATCAAAAAAAAGACTATTCATATTATCATAAAATTGACTTACTACATAAGTGCATTGTATATACCCCATTTATATACCCCAAGTGCATTTTATATACCCAATTCCAAAGCAAGAAAATCTTAAATAAAAGTATACATTTAAATTTTTTATTAAAATGTAATTGAATTTTAAAAAAACGAAATCAAATGGGTTTTTTTGTCCACAAAAAAATTAGTTGTATGATTTCTTTTTAATTAAATGTCACAATCTATTTGTTCCACCTCAAATCTGTTAAATTATTTTTAATTACATTATCTTACATATACATTATAATTTATTCGTTAAGAGAATCGAAAACTGTGCAACGTCACCTTTTTCTATTCTTTTTTTCAAGGATTTGGCGCTACCTTGTGGACAATAGCGCTACAACATAAGTGTAACTTTGCTGCCATCTTGTGGAAAAATTATGCCATTTCACCGATTTTTCTTTTAAAAACTCAGCTGTTCTAGTTGACGATATGAGAAGGCGTGTTTGGTGTTAGGCTAAAGTTGCTAACAAGTATGGCAGACATACAGCTACCAGTTTAGCTTATCTAAATTACTACAAATAAAATGAGTAAGTTGTTTAACAAAAGTAAATTTACAGAAATTGATTGATTGATTGATTTTGATTGATTTTGATAAAAAAAAAAATTGAGTAAAAATGGATTTTTATTTATTTTTACTTTTATTTAAGAACTTTTCCCACCTTTCTAAGATGATGTGAATCAGTAGAGCAGCTGATGTCTGACTGTATTTTACGTGTAGTTTTTAAATTCCCTTTGATAATTACAACATGTAAAACTGTCATGCTAATATAACCGACTCGGAACCACACACATCTCTCCCTCATTATATCTTCATCCTCACACTGTGACACACATCTGGTGTTAGTTATTAGGTCTCAGTCAGAGCAGCCCGGGGGTCCCTGCGAAACCTCCGACTCAAATCCAGCTCAACTCCTGAACTTCCGACACGATCCGGGTCGACACTCTTGCGAGAGGGAGGGGAAACGCCGCAGTCGTTTAATCACTGCTAAAGAGGCCAGACACACCAACAAGATCTCATTTACACACACACACACACACACGTCAGGCTAAGTGCAAATGACTAAGTTACTCTTTAAACATTCCTACACCTCCTGAAATAGCGCGAATGTATGCCAACATATATACATCAGCTAATTCAAGTAACACTACACACACTGTGAAGTCAAAGGGTTTGGATATAAACACAGCAAATGGAAAATAAGTCATATTATTGGCTGGTTCTGTTACCATGGCACCGGAAACCAAAATACAGTAGTAGAAAATAAATAAAATATTCCCCCCAAACAAATAACTGCTTTCCTGGTTAACGTGTTAAAGTATTAAATCAACAATATGCTGCCAGTTCATATGTTAGACATTTTGTTTAAATTAAATGGTCTCATTTTCACATTACCTGGGTTCTAATGTAAAAGATTTTTAGACAGACAGACAAAGTGACAGGCTGACAGATGACTAGATAGATGGATGGATGGATGGATGGATGGATGGATAGACAGACAGACAGATAGATAGATAGATAGATAGATAGATAGATAGATAGATAGATAGATAGATAGATAGAGAGAGAGGCAGGCTGACAAATAAACAGACAGACCAGACAGGACCGATAGATAGATAGATAGATATATAGATGCAGATAAACAGACAATAGATAGATAGATAGAGATGCAGACAGACAGACAGACAGACAGATAGATAGATAGATAGATAGATAGATAGCAGATAGAGACAGGAGGCAGGCTGACAAATAAATAGACAGACAGACAGACCGATAGATATAGATAGATAGATAGATAGATAGATAGATAGATAGATAGATAGATAGATAGATAGATAGATAGATAGATAGATAGATAGATAGACAGAGAGGCAGGCTGACGGATGAATAGATAGATGGATGGATGGATGGATGGATGGATGGATGGACGGTACGGACGGACGGACGGACGACGGACCGGACAGGACAGACAGACAGACAGAGAGATAGATAGATAGATAGATAGATAGATAGATAGATAGATAGATAGATAGATAGATGAGGCAGGCTGACAAATAAACAGACAGACAGACCGATTGATTGATAGATAGATAGATAGATAGATAGATAGATAGATAGATAGATAGATAGATAGATAGATAGATAAGCAGGCTGACAAATAACAGACCGATAGTCGATAGATAGATAGATAGATAGATAGATAGATAGATAGATAGATAAGCAGGCTGACAAATAAACAGACGATAGCGATAGATAGATAGATAGAGAGATAGATAGATAGATAGATAGATAGATAGATAGATAGATAGATAGATAGATAGATAGATAGATAGATAGATAGATAGATAGAGAGAGAGGCAGGCTGACAAATAAATAGACAGACCGATAGATAGATAGATAGATAGATAGATAGATAGATAGATAGATAGATAGATAGAGAGAGAGGCAGGCTGACAAATAAATAGACAGACCGATAGATAGATAGATAGATAGATAGATAGATAGATAGATAGATAGATAGATAGATAGACAGAGAGGCAGCTGACAAATAAATAGAGAGACAGACAGACAGATAGATAGATAGATAGATAGATAGATAGATAGATAGATAGATAGATAGATAGATAGATAGATAGATAGATAGATAGATAGACAGAGAGGAAGATAGATAGATAGACACACTTCTGTGTTTTGATAAATAAAAAAAAAACAGTAAGAAAAAGTAAGTAAAAACAAGAAAAACTGCTCTTAGATGGAAATTCTTGCTCTCTGGAGGTTTTTTTTACCCCAGCAGTGGCACTGAGGTTTGTAAAGCATCAAGCGTGCTTTCATTCCAGTGCCATGAACATCACTATGTCAGTGGCACTGCTGTGTCGATCATCAGATCGCCGGTGGTCCATTTTCACTGAGGGATGAGGTGAGAGAGGCGCAGGATGGCAAATATGTTGTGCAAGTTGGGCTACAGTCAGCAGTTTTAAACTGATCAACGATTGAAAACTCAAAGTGAAAGGAAGTTTGATTGGTTTCTCTTCTGGTTTGCGATAATTTGGCACGGATTTGAGGTGAAATAAAGCGGAATAGGTGACTGGCTGTCAGGTTAAACTGTTGGATATTTAAGAGCTTTTCCTCATTTGTGCTATTTAATATTTTTTCTTCTGAACATGACTTCATAGGTGACTTCAGACCTCAGCCTCCTGTTAAAGAGGGAGGAGTGGACAAAAACAAACACACCAACACACACATACACACACCAGCCAGGCTGAGATTAAGCCAGAATGCCATAGTTGCACAACACACACAGGCAAACTCATTGATTTCTGCCCACTCCTTCTTGGAAGCTGTAGTTAGAGAGTGAAACTAACCGGAATTAAATCTTTTTTTTTTTAATAAATAAGTAGTTAAAGCAAACTAAAAAAAAAAGGAAAAAAAAAAAAAATATTCTGATCAGTGATGTTACTTAAACAAAACAAAACAGACTGTACAATAATGCAGAAAAAATGCAGAAAGTTACAACATTTAATTTCCTCGATATTTTCGATAATAATTCAGCATCCATCAGGAATTAAAATGACTTGTTTCCCTTTCAGTGCAGATCAGCTTCCTCAAATGTATCTGATTCGTTATCTGAGCTAAAGTTGTTTATAGCGTCCAGGTCGACAGGTCACGACAGGTCATCGTCTGACAAAATCTTCTTAACATTTTAAACATAGTCATAACATTCGTAATAGTTAATGTACAGTCTTGTGTTGTTTAGACAAAAAAACACCTCAAAATAACGTTCTAAAAACATTAAATAAACTGGACATTTTAAATCACGTTGCCAAAATTAAAATAGAAAATACATTTGTGGAAAAAAAATAATAATAGATTTTACATAATAAGATGTAAGTGTAATAAAAAAAATGTCAAGGTTCATTACTGGCATCAATCACGGATAATAAAGCAGATTATTTCGGAGCACAACAGCACCACCGGTGGTCAAAAGAATAAAAACACACAGAATGCTATGAAGAGGTAAAAGATCAGACTGGGACTATAGATTTGTTCAGCCTATCAGTGACAGTTATGACAGGTGATTACACCCGCTAGATTTATTCTCTATTTTTTATTTTTATTTCTAATCTTGGGCAAAACATGGCTTGAAACTAGTAGATTTTAAAAAATCACGAATGCAGCTGCTTGCCAAATCTTTAATTGGGTGTGTGTGTGTGTGTGTGTGTGTGTGTGTTTAGTGAAAGTTTAGACCTAACTATTATGTATGTTTCTATTGTACATAACGTACTTCTGATCTCCAGGTTGTTCATGAAGTTTGTCAAGGTATTGATAGTTTGTTTGATTTTCATCTCTCATCTAAAAGTATTATATACACTATATGGCCAATCTGGACACTTTACCAGCACATCCATCAGTGTGTGTTCCTCAAACTAGAATGTTTTGTATGTTGTAGCTTTAAATTATTTATTATGTAACACAAACTAGTGGAAAATCTTTCCAGAATGAGTTTTAATCATTTTGCCTGTGAAATGTATTAATGTGTTAAAATGTGTTTTTCTGAAAGTCAAGCGAGTACTTCGTCAGATACAGAGGAATTATTCCACACGTTCCACTGGCAAAACTCCTGTACATGAAACACTGCCTTATTCATTACACTCTTTTACCCTCCCTCTTTACACACACTTACACAAACACACTCATTTAAATGCTTGGGTAGTCAGGTCTAAACTCAGAGTTAAGCTCAGGATACATCATGTGGACAGTGTGGACAGTTGGGCTGCTGGTGTGTGTGTGTGTGCGAGTTAATGCACAACTGCTCAGCGGGCTTCCCAGTCAGGTGCTTCTTCATGATGATGATGATGACGATGACATGGCTGAACAGGTAAGATTTTATTTGCAGGTAAAGGGTTTACTAAAATGTGTGTGTGTGTGTGTTGGATGTCACCACTTGTGTAAAACTGTATTTTTCAGTCAAAGAGTCAAAATATACATGTTTTGGTCTGCAAATGGAACCATTTCCCTCCAAAAACAAGTCATTCTCATCTAGATGTGATGAGGAAACTCAGCCAACTGCGTGCCTCCGCTCAAAGCTGGTTGAGAAGATGCCAAGAATGTGAAAAGTGTTATTAGAAATATGCTTAAAAAGACTAAATATTAACATGTTCTTAAGTAGTTATAGATAGAAATTGAAAAGATATTCAACACGTACATATATTAAATGAATAATAGAAACTATTGAAACAAAATAAAGTAGTATGTCACATGATCAAATCTTAACAGATGTTAATGTCATGTTCTGTTTATCCACACAGAAGCCAACCCTACAGAGTCATGAGGTAAAAAGCTGTCATACATGTGTTTAAATATCATTCTGTCATGTAACACTAAAATGCTTCGTATTTCCTGCTGTAGTTTAGTTCATTGAAAGAATCTGAGATCGAGATGCAGAACATGAAGATCGACTGCAAAGTGACGTCTCGATTTGCTCACACGGTCATGACGTCTACGGCTCTGAACAAAGCCAACGTCTCGCGGGAAGTCTTTTTCGAGGTGGAGTTACCCAAGACGGCCTTCATCACCAACTTCAGCATGTCAGTCCTGGCCTGCTTTTGCTGGCCATAAAATCTGCTCCTAAAAAATGAATCATGAGTCATAATGAAACTGACTCACGAATCAACAGTAGAGAGCATTGTTTCAAATCCAGCCCTTATGACCAGTTGGGCTATAAATATACGCATAAACCTATGGTTTTTTGGGGTTTTTTTTAGGGAGATTGATGGAAAGACATATGTAGGAGAGGTTAAAGAAAAAGAAAAGGCCAAGAAGGAGTATGAGACGGCTGTGTCTTCTGGGCATACCGCTGGACTGGTAAAGTAAGTACAGCACATGGCATTATAATAAATAATAACTTTAAAACTAACTGACTTCATAGAAATTATAACTGGAATCTGATGCTTAATATTAAAATTCAAAGTAACTGGTTTTAAATTTTTCAGTACATAATTATTATAAGCAAAAATAAAAGTTGGGTGCCATTCAAAAACAGTGGTAAAAATCTTTATAGAGTAAGAGAAGACAAAGAAAGTCGGACTCAGTAGTAAGCTCTGTGGAACACCGGTGAAAATCTGCATAGAATAAATAATTACATTTAAAAAAAAGAAAAAGAAATGGATGACATCTGACTAACAATGCACGGTCTTTCCTCAAGAGCTTCGGGCCGAAAGATGGAGAAGTTCTCCGTCTCTGTAAACACTGCAGCTAACAGCAGTGTCACGTTTACACTAACATACGAGGAGCTTCTTCAGCGTCGGCTTGGCAAATATGAGCTGATGATTCGAGTTAAACCCAAACAGCTGGTCCGGCACTTTGAGGTGAAGTACTATCGTGTGTTTCCTTGCTTTCCTTTGCTGAAATTTATGGCAGACTCAATTTAAATTTTATAAAGAGATTAAATTTGCGCACTATCACCCACAGATCGTTGCTGATGTCTTTGAGCCTCAGGGCATCATGTTTCTGGACACCAATGTCACATTCCTCACCAATGACCTGCTCCCACTGGTGGAGAAATCAGTCACCGATAAAAAGGTTAGCGAGTGAATTGTGGGTAAACTTTCTGATCTACCTGGATGCTACATTCTTCCTCACAATTGACATTTGGAAAACCAATTGATTTAGTAATGTACAGTGAGAATGTTGATAAGATATTTAGCAGAGGTATTTTAGGTCAGGTTTAAAGACAGAAATCTTGAACCACACAATTTAGTATGTGGCCAGAGAAGATAGCAATATATAACAATTATGATAACAATTATGTCTCAGTATCTCAAGGTATATGAGTTATTTTTATTATTTATAAAACGTTGTATACTAACTATAGAGAAAAACAACCAACATTAAAACAAAAAAAGTCAGTGTGTTGGAAAATGTACACATTATACACACACTAACATGAATATCATTTTCATTTTGTGTCATAGTACATTTTGTAATGTTAAAATCAACTCAATGTTTAGCATTAATTTTAGCAAATAACGCAAAAAATCTTCGGTGATATGGTTATAGAAATACTTTAAAAAAACATTTACAAAACTTGACTAACAAGTATAATAGGTCATAAACAATCTTTATATGTACCGTATGTAGCCATTTTTTTGGGCACAGCATGTCTTCATGGAGATCAGGGGTTTTGTTTGTCATGCTGGAACCGGCTTTGAGTCTATTAGTTGCAGTGAAAGGAAATCAACAGGGCAGCTTATAGAGATATTCTGGACAACTTTGTGCAGACACACTTATGTACATATGTAGTGTATTTTTGTGTATTATTTTTAAGAAAATATTTTAATAAAAACAATTTTTGCATGATTCTCTTTTCAGGCCCATGTTTTCTTCTCTCCAACTTTGGACCAGCAGAGGAAATGCCCAGGCTGTGATAGTACACTGATAGACGGGGATTTCGTCATTACATACGATGTCAATCGAGAACATGATTTGGGTGATCTTCAGGTCATTTTCAATCTCAATCAAAACCATTTCAGCATCAAATCTCTTTAGTATTTCTAATTTTCTGTCTGTATTTTGGATTTAGATCGTAAACGGGTATTTCGTACACTTTTTTGCTCCGCGTGAGTTGCAACAGTTGCCAAAGAACGTTGTGTTTGTGATCGACAGGAGCGGCTCAATGACGGGGAAAAAAATGACACAGGTTAACAAAACATGGAAAGTCTTGGAATTAATAGTTAATTCGAATTATGCAGGATTTATAGTATTTAATAGTTAATTAATAGTATGTATCACTGTTGCCTTTTTTCGAACTTCAGACAGTTCTGTTGTTGTTTGTAGACTCGAGAGGCACTATTGACCATTTTAGATGACCTCTACGAAGAAGATCACTTTGGGCTGGTTATATTCGATGATGTAATTGAATCCTGGAGACCGACATTGCACAAAGCTACAAAAGAAAATGTGAAAGAAGCAAAAAAATATGTCAGCAGTATAACAGCAAGATACAGTAAGTATTATGTGAAAAAAAAAAAACTATTTATGTCTATTTCATCGTTTTGCATTTCCAAATTGTTTTTTGATGTTATAAAGCCCTATCCTAGAACCAGCTGTACAAATGCTGTGTATGTTTTCTTAAGTGACCAATATCAATGGAGCTGTGTTACATGCTGTTAATATGCTGACTACATCCAAGAAAAACAACTCCCTTCCAGACAACAGCCCCTCCATGATCATCCTACTGACGGACGGAGACCCGACTACTGGTAAGTCTGGTCCACGGGCTTAATTTTATAACGTGTATATTAGAGTAAGGAACGCTTGCTGCTGCTTGAGTAAATGAATCATCACCTTCAGAGCATTGCTGTGGATCTGCTTGGTTGAAAAGCTATTGTATTTTTAAATAAAGTCACTTCTCATGTAGTATGTCAAGGAAAACAAAATGCTTCCCATTTTCATTTGGGCCACATACCATCATGATGTCATGACAGCAATGATGTCATTTAAACTCCCGGCTAGAACACAGCTGCTGCTTAAACCCGATAAAACCTGATATCTAAAATAAGATATAAACCAAGCCTTAAATGGGCAACATCACTTTTGCCCTATAATACACTTGGAATTAGCATAAATATTCGCATATATGGCCTGCTAATTTTTTAGGCTCTACAACAATACCAAACACTAAAAATATTTCGTTCCAATCAGGTGAGACAAATACGTCTGTGATCCAAGACAATGTCCGTAATGTTACCAGGGAAAACATTAGCCTATTCTGTTTGGGCTTTGGCTATGATGTACATTATGGTTTTCTGGAAGTGATGGCAAATCAGAACGGCGGTTTGGCTCGGAGAATCTACGAATCCTCAGATGCTGCGCTGCAATTAAAGGTAGTTGGGTTTTTTTTTGGGTTTTAATAGTTCATATATTTAATATTTGTTGGGTGTGAGAATGTCACTTTATTCCACAAACAGTCAAAGCCAGAACTGAAATTTTGACTATACAGTAGCTTACGATTTTATTTCCAAGGGTTTCTATGAAGAGGTGGCAGTACCGCTGCTCCTAGAAGTGAATCTGCAATATCCAGACAGCATGGAGAATTCCTTGACCACTAACCACTTCAGGCAGCTCTTTGGCGGCTCGGAGATTGTAGTCGCTGGCCGACTGAACGACTCTCAAGCGGACAAGATTCACGTTGAGGTGTCGGCCCAAATGGTGAGAGTATTCCAAAATGGTGGTCAGCCAACATCGTATACACTGACTTGAAGGTCAGTAATGCAATTTGCATTGACTGATTTTTTTTTTTGTATTTAGCTGGAAGATCCTTTTGTGGTCCAGGGCCAGGTTCATGCTGAGGAATGGGTTCTCATGTTCCCTGAGCAAGAGTACATCTTTGGAGACTTCACAGAGCGTCTCTGGGCATATTTGACCATCCAACAACTCTTGAACGAACAGTATGTGTTCGCTTATTATGGATACATTCAAACTATTTTCCCAATCAAAAGCGTAACCTTGGACAATTCTAACATGTTTACTGCATATTGTAAATTTTAAATGCGTAGTAATAACATTTCTTTGCTCCGATAGAGACAAATGTATACCCAAAGAATGTGAGAATGTCACTTCTGAGGCACTGGACCTCTCACTGAGGTACAATTTCGTCACCCCGCTCACCTCCATGGTGGTCACTAAGCCGGAAACAAACGCAACATCGGAGGATCTGTTAATCGCAGACAAACTGACAGAAGGTGCGAAATGCCCCATTTCAACAGACGAGTTAAAAGTAAAATTACGAACAAAGATACTGCTCATTTGATTTGCTCAAGTTTTATTATCCATTTGAAACCAAAAAATTTATCAGCACTACAGTTAAATATTGACAGCACGTGTCTCCATAATTTTTCCTTTACAGACGAACGGATAGACGTTCCAGTACCAGGTAACCAGGTTTCTTTATGAATAGTTTAAGTTAATTTAGGCAAGTTTAACCAATTTTCAGAAGTTTTGCAAAACAATATTTCTACTTCTAGTCTCTGGGCCTATTGGATATAGCGGAACTCTGTCCTTAAGTACTTCATATATAGGTGGTGCGGGGCTCAGAGCTAATCTATTTGGTAAGACATTTATGATATTACTATTAGGATTTAAAGATTTTTCTTGCTTACTAACAAAAACTATAAATGTTTTGCTAGCTAAAAGAGTTATGGCGGTTGATGGAGATCCACACTTCATTGTTGAGTTGCCAGAGCAGAACGATGCCCTGTGCTTCAATACTGATGATAAACCAGGTACCATCTTCAACCTGGTAAAAGATCCAGTCTCGGGTACGTGTCAACTGTATATCTTTTTTTTTTTTTAGCAAATCTACAGAATCAGTTGAGTTTTGCACTGAATTTTATTTAATTATAAAACCACAGGTTTGATTGTAAACGGAAAAACCATTGGAGACAAGAAAGCGGAGCCTGGGAGCAAGCAGCACACCTACTTTGGTCAATTTGGTATTGTTCATGAAAAGTTCAGAATCAAATTAATGGTGACGACCCAAAAGATCATCGTGTCTGAGCAGGGCAGGCAAGAACACCTTCGTTGGTCACAAACATCTCACGTCAAAGGTGCAAAGTAAGTGAAATATTTACAGAAAGTAGAATGTAGTCCATCAGTCCATGGTAAATTGGAAGAAACCTTTATTTCAGGTTTTACAGCTCTTGAATACTGTTTTTTTTCCTCCAGCATGGACCTCGAGCTGTCTAAGGATCACAGTCTCACGGTGACCCTGAGGAACACACTAAAGTTTATTATTATGTTACACAAAGTGTGGAAAATGCATCCTTATCATCAAGACTACCTGGGATTTTACACCATGGACAGTCGCCATCTTTCACAAGGAGTCCATGGTCTACTTGGTAATTTCAACCAAAAGTTTTATCGTTTGCTTCAAAGCTTCATTAGTCCCAAAACTTTCTTTGTTGTAATTTTGACTCTGTTGAACAGACCAGTCAGGAATGGGAGGGCAGGTAGGATCCAAGTTTGCAAGCAAGGTTTGCGAGTACTGGCACCCCAACCCGCTACACCGTGGTGCCAGTCAAACCTTAAAAATCGTCTAAGCTTTTGTTTGCAATGTTTTCATTGCTATAAATTTACATTTATATAATTGATTAGTGTCAGTCACAGGTTTTAATTTAATGTAAAATATTAACACTGAATGTAAATAAATAATATTACATGTGAACTTTACGAGTTAGAGACAGATAGAGACACACAAGTTGGTTCAAAATCCAACATAAAGTATAGAAAGAAAAGTGGAACATAAAGTTTACACTGTATAAGCAAGTTTGTAAATTGGATTTTTCAGTCTGAGAATTTATTTTCAACAACGCTTGAAATGACTTCAGACTTGACTCAAAAAAAACTTGTCTGATATGCAAAGTGAAAACTTACACAATCTTTTCCTGTGGTTTTTTTTTTTTTTTTATTTATTTTTTTATTTTTAGACGTGGTTTGAAAAGACAAACACGCCTGGAGCGTCCAATCACTGTGGTGCAGGGGTAAAGTCCCTGTCTCCTAGTGCAGAGGTTGCTGGTTTGAATCCAGTTGTCTGCTTAATGGCATGTTTTGAATTTGTTGGCAACTGATCTGAATATAGAGTTTAACAGAACGTGCTATAAGTCTCAGCTAAGCTAGATTGGTGTAGTGGTTTAAGCTACAGGCTGTGGTGTGTGAGGTTGCTGGTTCAAATCTGGGAGTCAGTGTTTTGACCCTTAGGCGGGTTAATTTAAGGTTAAAAAGGTCTATAAAGCAGTTGCTAGCTGAGAGTTCTGTCTGGCTCATGTGGTTTGAGCGTTTGCCTCTAAGGGAAGAGGTTGCAGGTTCAAGCCCCTGTTCAGAACTCTGAGATTTGTGTGGTGATGACTGCAGAAGTGGTAATACTAGTGGCAAGGGGGAGTAGGCAGTGTGGAGAGGGGTATTGAGCTGTAGATGAGTAGGAGGGAACACAGCAGGGGGAGGGGCACAGAGCAGAGGGGCAGAGCGAGGGACACAGTGAGGGGGAGACAGAGGGGCAGGTGGTGGAGGGGCAGAGCAGCAGAGGGGCAAGGCAGCAGCAGAGAGGGGCAGAGCAGGAGGGAAACACGGTGGTGAGGGGGCAGACAGGTGGTGGAGGGGCGGCAGAGGGGCAGAGCAGGAGGGAACACAGGTGGAGCGGGTCGAGCAGCACAGGTGGTGGAGGAGAGCAGGAAGGGAACACAGGTGTAGGAGTGATGCTGGAGAAGAGGGAGGAAGCAGAGCAGGAGGGAACACAGCAGGGGGTGGGGCAAAGCAAGAGGGAACACAGGTAGTGGGGGGCAAAGCAGAAGGGGGTGGGGCAGAGCAGGCAGGAAACATAGGTGGTGGGGAGCTGGAGGAAGAAAACAGCCAATGGAGGCCTTACTTTACTTCATACTTCACCCCCTCCAGCAGCTGCCTCTCTACCTTACCACCCCTACTCCTCCCTCTCTCCAGCAGCTGCCTCTCTACCTTTACCACCCCTCAAATACCTCCTCCCTCTTCTCCAGCAGCTGCCTCCTCTACCTTACCACCTCCTCAGCAGCTGCCGCCTCTCTACCTTACCACCTCCTCCTCTCCCTTCTTCTCCAGCAGCTCCTCTACTTACCACCTCCTCCTCCCTCTTCTCCAGCAGCTGCCTCTCTACCTTACCACCCTCCTCCCTCCCTCTTCTCCACAGCAGCTGCCTCTCTCTACCTTACCACCACTCCTCCCTCTTCTCCAGCCTACCTTACCACCTCCTCCCTCTTCTCCAGCAGCTGCTCTTCCACCTTACCACCTCCTCCCTCTTCTCCAGCAGCTGCTCTTCCACCACCACTCTACATTCTATACTCCTCCACCTCATCAGCTGCCCCTCCTCTACCACCTACCTTTGTCCTTTCTTCCCTACCTACACCCCTTTACTCTGCCTGCCCATCCCCCTCTCTTCTTTCCACCTGCCATACCAATTCCCCCTTCCATTAGTATTACCACTTACCCCTCCTGCAGCCATCACCACACACAAATCTCGGAGCTCTGAACAGGGGCTTGAACCTGCAACCTCATTCCTGAGAGGCAAACGCTCATCCACATGAGCCACACAGAACTCTCAACTAACAACTGGTTTATAGACCCTTTCAACCTGTAATTAACCTACCTAAATGTCAAAACACTGACACCCAGATTCAAACCAGCAACCTCAGGCAACACAACCTGTAGCTTTAACCATTACACCGTTCCAGCTCAGCTATGACTTACTGCACTTTTCATTAAACTATATATTCAGGTGAGTCAATAACAATTTCAAAACATTACATTTAGGAGACAGACACCATCAGGCAGAGCAGGATTCAAACCCGTAACCTCTGTACTAAGAGGTCGAGACTTTACCCCGGCACCACCGGATACCACACAGCAAACGGGAATAAAAGATTGTGTAAGTTTTCACTTCTGCTCCCTGTAAAAAAAATGAGATCTTCCGGATGATCTTCAGATGTTCATCTTCCTGATGTCGAGTTCCATCACTGCAGTTCAGTTTACAACACTGAGGTTAGCGCTCTGTATCGCCACCCACTGGACACGGTTGGATGTTGGATTGCCAACACACAACTGCGCTCTTTAACAATTCAGATTGCCAACTTTCAGGGACAGTGTGTGAAGTGTTTACGTCATTTAATGCGAATCTAAAATAAGCTCTAGGTACACATGCCAGACTGAAAATACTTAGCATTGAACTATAGTTTCTAGTAGCTTTGAAGTCAAATTTAGTGGAAGTAACCTGTGAAAGTGGAAGTGACTGTCATTATTCTGGTAAGGGCTCCCTCTAGTGGTTGGAGGATTGTCTTGTTGGCTGAATTCATACAGATATTAACACCTCTTACTCTTCTTCGCCGATTAAGACCGGTGTTTGGGCATCAAAATATAATTAGTCTTTAGGGGACAGATATTTTTTAACACATTAAACGTTTTCTGTACGTTACCTTATTTATCCTTTCAGTTAACTTTACCAAACACTGTTGCCTTCTCACAGGACAATTTTTCCACGGTGTAACATACGAGGTCAGTGATGTGTTTCAAGGAAAAGATCCTGACAAACCCGACGCCGTCATGGTTGTGAAGGGACACACTCTCACAGTGACAAGGTAAACCATCAAAAAATCACTCCACTTCCATAATAAACATATCTCTTTATCTTTTTTTATGAACTGTGTGTTGTATGACTTTAGGGGCTGGCAGAGGGACTTCAGAAAGGATGTGAAGAAAGGAGAAAACGTGCCCTGTTGGTTTATTCATAATAACGGCACAGGGCTGATCGATGGGGTCCTCGGAGACTATATTGTCTCTGACATTTTTACAACTATAACGAAAAAAGAAGAAAAGAAGTAAACTTCAGAATCTTCAGAAGACTGTAGACTCTTTTATATATCTTTTTTTTCCCACCTTTTAATTACTGGTTATAAACACATGAATGTCTGACAGAAAACTTTGTTATTGACAATCGCTTCTGATTAAAACGTGTATGAATACTTAACAGATGAAATCATAGCTACTTTTGTGTGTACGATTCATTTCTTTAAATATAATCAGTGGAAATTATATGTGTCCCATCAGCACGCAGTGCAATTTTTTATGCCAAATTAAACAGACTATTTGGATTACATTGGCTGAATTTGGTCGTTGAACTGTCAAAGGACGACACTGATAATTATTAACCCGCGGCCAAAAGTTCTGCTTTATTATCGGCTTTTCTGCTGCATTAAACAGTCAGGATTCAGCATCGCACACATCATGTCTACTGTTTGGACCGTGCTGCTGAGCTGCGTTTCTCTTTACGCCATTTTATCAACGACATCTAATGGAGCATTAGGTGTCTCAGGAGGCCATGAGCAACAGGTAGGGAAGTCACAGAGTGTTTAAATGTTTCAGTGAAAATCAGCAAAACTACACTGATGGATTAGTTCATCTAAATCATCAGGTTTTATACAAACTCAGTGTGTGTGTGTGTGTGTGTGTGTGTGTGTGTGTGTGTGTGTGTGTTGTGTGTGTGTGTGTGTGTGTGTGTGTGTGTGTGTGTCATAAAAAGCAAACAAATACAAATACCAAAAAACATGGACCACTGTAAAGGAAGTGGTGGCTTAGTGGTTAAGGTGTTGGCTTACTAACCAAAAGATTGTGGGTTTGAGTCCCAGCACCACCAAGTTACCACTTTTGGGCCCCTAAGCAAGGCCCTCAACCTTCAAATGCTCAGTTGTGTAAAACAGAAAATGTAAGTTGCTCTGGACAAGAATGTCTGCTAAACACAATAATTTCACGTAATTATTATTCTTTTTCCTTTATTATTATTATTTATCCTTTTTTTTATCCGTTTTATCTTAAAGGAAAAATAAACAGAAGCTTTTATTCGTTTTGGAGTTAATACTTAATAAAATTGTTGATTTAAGCCAAAAAATTCTTTCTTAGTCTATAAAGTATGTACGCAATCGGTGACTACAGCCACTGCCCCTCTGCCCCCATTGGCCAGTTGCCAACCCAACCACCCTAGCTCAAAGAATTATGTCCAAGCCCCCCCCCTCTGCTAAAGCTACACTAATTCCACCATTTTGCACAGTTACACTGCCTTAAATAATATTTTTTTTAAATTTATGAATATGTTAAGTGATTAAGAGAATTTAGCAAAGAGACCAATGTCCTTAGTTTCCTCTTTTCACTTAAAAATATAACATTTGGAAAATACATTTAGGGCTTTCTCTCTCTCTCCCTCTCTCTCTCTCTCTCTCTCTCTGTCTGTCTCTCTCCGTCTCTCTCATTTTCAGATAGAGGTGCAGAACATGAAGATCGACTGCAAGGTGACGTCTCGATTTGCTCACACGGTCATGACGTCTACGGCTGTAAACCAGGCCAACGTCTCGCAGGAAGTCTTCTTCGAGGTGGAGTTACCCAAGACAGCCTTCATCACCAACTTCAGCATGTCAGTCCTGAAACGTATTATTTGAATTAGGGCTGCACAATAAACTAACAAATATTAAATCATATTCAATTGATACAGTAAAGTCTATACAGTGTGATTTAACATTTTTATTTGAAATGTTTAGGGAGATTGACGGAAAGACATATGTAGGAGAGGTTAAAGAGAAAGAGAAGGCAAAGAAGGAGTATAAGGCGGCCGTGTCAGCTGGACAGACGGCTGGCCTGGTCAAGTACGTATTTAAAATAATAAAAATAATAATTATTATTAAGTGTTGAAAGTAGACTTTTAACAATCAAAGTATTTTACTCTACAAATACTCTGCTGAATCCATACTAACTTCGAACTAAAAGTCCTTGAACGTAGACAATAAAAACACATACAGGGATTGTGACCATGTTTGTGGGACACCGGTAAAAAATCTGCAAAGAATAAATGTAAATTAAAAAAAAAAAAAGGATGACATCTGACTAACATCATATCGTCTCTTCTTAAGAGCTTCGGGCCGAAAGCTGGAGAAATTCTCAGTCTCTGTGAACATTGCAGCCAGCAGCAGCGTTACGTTCACGCTTACGTATGAGGAGCTCCTTCAGCGGCGGCTTGGCAAATACGAGCTCATGATCCGGGTCAAACCCAAACAGCTGGTCCAGCACTTTGAGGTGGGGTTCATTTCTATCTACACACTTGTTTTTCTTATATGTTTTATTCTTATATTTTGAAATCACCCATAGATCGTTGCTGATGTCTACGAGCCTCAGGGTATTGCATTTCTCAAAGCTCATGGGACATTCATTACCAATGAGCTTCTTCCTCTGGTGGAGACGACAGTCCAAGAGAAACGAGTGAGTCATGCAGTATTTACTTTGGCTAACCGGCTAAACAGATAAAACAGAGCGTATTCGGTGTTTCTTTCTATTTGATCCCCAGCCAGATGTTTTTTCTGTCTTTTTTTTTTAGGCCCATGTGTTCTTTTCTCCAACTCTGGATCAGCAAAGGAAATGCCCAGACTGTGATGGTACACTAATAGATGGAGATTTCTTTATCAACTATGACGTCAATCGTGCAAGCGATCTTAGTGATATTCAGGTTTGGATTTTTACAAAAGTATCTTCTCAGAGTTTGTATAGATCAGCAATTGTCTTAGAAGAATCCTTTCTGATATATCCCCCACTTTGTTCCAGATAGTGAACGGCTATTTCGTCCACTTCTTTGCCCCAGCCGATTTGCCACGATTGCCAAAAAACATTGTGTTTGTAATCGACAGGAGTGGCTCCATGAGTGGAACAAAAATGACACAGGTAACCTAAAAAGATGCAGCAGCAAAGCAATGCTCAATTAAGCGGTTTCGACCCGACATCACTTGCCTTGTTTCCACTTGACAGACCAAACAAGCTCTACAGACTATGCTCAAGGATTTGCATGAGGAAGACCATTTTGGCTTTGTAACTTTTGCGGGTGACGTTACATCATGGAAACCATCGCTAACCATTGCCACAAAAGAAAATGTTAAAATAGCTGAAGATTTTGTTCAAACCATCATCGCAACAGGAGGCTAGTATTCCCACGACAACCTTTGACCTTACAACATATCTTACAGGATTACTAACTTCAACTGTAGTCCAAATAAAAAATATTTATTGGTTAAATCTGATTGGTTTATTGTGTGATCAGCTACGAATATCAATGATCCTGTTTTGCTTGCTGTGAAAATGCTGAAAGAGGCCAAGGACAAAAAGACCGTCCCGGAAAACAGCGTATCCATGGTCATCCTACTGACTGATGGAGACCCGAATCATGGTAAAAAAAATTCACAAGGATGAATGATTCATTTGAAGAGATAAGGGTAAGAAAGAAAACGTGAATCACAAACTTTTAATTTGTTTGTTTGTTTAGGTGAATCAAATTTAGAAAATATTCAAAAAAATGTCCAAGATGCTATTTCTGGAAACATGACCCTCTTTTGTTTGGGCTTTGGTTATGATGTAAACTATGGATTCCTGGATGTTATGGCCAAGCAGAACAACGGTCTGGCCCGGAGAATCTACGAGGGCTCGGATGCTGCGCTTCAGATGGAGGTATGAACACAAACTAATGTACATTAATCCATTTTGCAATCTTTCAATCAGTCAACCCAATAATTGTGGGTTCAATTCCCAGCTTCACCAAGCCACCACTGTTGGGCCCCTAAACAGGGCCAATTGCTTGGTTGTATAAATGAGATAAATGTAAATCGCTCTGGATAAGGGCGTCTGCCAAATACTGTAAATGTAATCAAGCCACTTTAAACATTAAGATTTTTGTTAATACTTCAATCATTATTTTTTATAAGTAGTTGTACATGAGTACATTTTTGGCTACTTTACCTACAACTAATGATTCTCAACGTAAAAAACATAAAATTTGAATTTTAATATAGTAGATCCAAACAGCTGATTTTATCGAAATGTCTTCTTGTTTCGCAGGGATTCTATGACGAGATTGCAAACGTTCTCTTATCAGATGTTAATTTTCACTATCCGGACAACGCGGTAAACGCACTGACTGGCAGCAACTTCAAGCAGCTGTTTAACGGCTCGGAGATCGTCGTGGCGGGTCGACTGAACGACCTCGAAATGAACGACTTTCCAATCGAAGTTTCTGCTCAGTCGGTAAGAGAAAGACGCCAAAGTCACACAATAAAAAATTGCTTGCGGAGTTGAGATTTATGTGAGCTGTGTTTTTCTGTTAGTTCGATGACAACTTTGTACTGAAAGGACAGGCCAGTGTTCAAGACTTCCCTGACGAAGAGTACATTTTTGGAGATTTTACCGAGCGTCTCTGGGCATATCTGACCATCCAGAATCTTTTGGACAAAAGGTTTGTGCGGCGGAGGGCTTTTATTTTGGATGCAACCAAGAACATTCGGATCCACAACGATCTATTACGTCTTAACAGGAATTAACTACTCATGTCTTTTAGACCTTTAAAGAAATTGGTTTTATTGATTTTATAAGATGCACCGTAGTCTAGCATACAAGATCATTATCCTGAAATGAACAAATAGCATTTTCTTGCAGAGAAAAAGGTTCTCCAGAGGAAAAACAAAATGCCACAGTAGAAGCACTAGACCTTTCTCTGAAATACAACTTTGTCACCCCACTCACTTCCATGGTGGTCACCAAGCCTAAAACTGAGGAGACACCAGCGGACACACTCATAGCTGACAAGCTAACAGAGGGTAAGATACAACTGGATGTTTTGTAATATCTAAAGTGGTTATGGTGTTGGACTGCTAATTAAACACTAGCGGGGAGTGGTGGCTTAGTGGTTAAGGCGTTGGACTGCTACCAGAAAGACCAGGGTTTGATTCCTAGCACCAACAAGCCACCACTCTGAACAAGGCCCTTAACCCCCAATAGCCCAGTTGTATAAAAGAGATAAATGTAAGATGCATTGAATCAGGCTGTCTGCCAGATGTTGTAAATGTAACATAGCAGTTCCAATGAATCATCTTTTTTTTTTTTAACGTGTCACATGTTACTTTACAGATCAGCGTCGGGATAATTCACAAAGTAAGACCTGTTCTAGATCTACTTTAAAAATATTTTCACTCGCAACGAGCCAGTGTCATTCTTCATGGACAATATAAAAATCTCTTTTTTTTTTTTTTTTTTTGTAGCTTCTTCTTCTTCATACGTTCCTCCTTCTTCTTCTTCTTCATACAAGTCTTACTCTGCACCAGCCGTCACCTGGGGTAAAACTTTTATTTATAGAGCCTACAATCCACTAATCAAACCAACCAAACCTTCAATAAAACTATTGTTTTTGTACTGTTTACAAACAGTTGATTCAGATCCACACTTCATCGTTGAGTTTGCAGACCAAAAGGACTCTCTCTGCTTCAACATCAATGACACACCAGGCACCATCTTCAACCTGATCAAAGATCCACAAACAGGTACCTGAAAATGAGGGTTTTAAAAAAAATTCTTTCAAATATTTTACAAGATATTGTAAAATAAGGTTTTTCCTAAAGGTATCACTGTAAATGGTCAAACCATCGGGGACAAGAAGACAGACCCTGAACATGTAATGAGCAGCTACTTTGGGAGCTTTGGAATCGTTCATGCTAAATTTGGCCTCAAATTGGTGGTGACTACACGAGACATCATGGTGTCTGAAAAGGGCAAACAGGCCAAATTTTTCTGGTCCGACAATACCATCATTAAAGGACCCAAGTGAGTAAGACAAACTAAATACAGCATTTAATGTAAAGCATGGTAAGTGTGTAGAACAACAAGAAATCAATTATAATCTAAAAAAAACAATTTATACATTTCTCACCTTTGTAGTTTGGACCTCCAAATAGCCAAAGACCGCAGTCTTACATTGACCCTAAGGAACTCTGTGAAATTTGTTATTGTTCTACACAAGGTGTGGAAAAAACATCCTTACCACCAGGACTATCTGGGCTTCTACACTCTGGACAGCCACCAGTTTTCACCAAGAGTCCATGGTCTACTAGGTAAATTCCCACCCAATACATTTCCAGCATATGGCAGACGCTCTTATCCAGAGCGACTTACATTTATTTCATTTATACAAGTGAGCAATTGGGGGTTAGGGGCCTTGCTCAGGGGCACAACAGTGGTAGCTTGGTGGAGCAATCAAACCTACAATCTTCAGGTTGATAGTCCAACACCTTAACAATGAGCCACCACTTTCCCTATCCCCATTTATCTCATTTTTCTAATCCAGTTGAAGGTTTGGGCCTTGCTCAAGGACCTATTAGGACAGACTGGTGGTGCCCGGAATGGACACCACAATCTTCTGATCAGCAAACCAACATCTATGTTATATTATATTTTAACCAATATATTATTATATTAAAGGTGATTAACCAACAGAATTAGATTAATAATGATGAAATTGTCATTACTGAACCTCTTGTATCATAGTTTTTTCCCCTCCCTGTTTTGCTAATTGCTGCAATTATCTAAAACAAGAGCTGAAATTTATATGCATAGATTTTTAAATAGTACCCTATAGGTCCAAAGTCAAAACAAGTGCAATATTAACAAGAAAGACTAAAATTGGTGACCGTGAAGGATCTGTCCACCAAAAAATGTATTCTTGGCTGAAGAATCATGACTTGAAGATGGTGCACATGAAGGTTACTTTGGATTAATAATGGGCCATAAAATTAATTGTTTAAATTATTTCCTGCTGCTTCTCTACAGGACAGTTTTTCCACGGTCTAAAATTTGAGGTTAGTGATGTGTTTCAAGGAGAAGATTCAGACAAACCAGATGCCTTCATGTTTGTTAAAGGCCACAATCTCACAGTAACCAGGTAAAAAAAAAAAAATAAGCATGCTAAAAAGTAATTAAAATGTGAAGGTAAGGTCTGACAACGGAATACACTGATGTTAATTGTATACTATGTGACTTTAGGGGTTGGCAGAGGGACTTCAGAAAGGATGTGAAGAATGGAGAAAATGTGCCCTGCTGGTTTGTTCATAATAACGGTACAGGGCTGATTGATGGCAAGATCGAAGACTATATTGTCTCTGGTCTCTTTAAAAGACCAGAGACAATATAGGATATAGTGGATATAGGACTGAACTTGATGGGACTGAACAGGAGCTGACTTGGTTCAGTTGTTTTTCTATTAATTGCTCAAATCCTGCTAAAACTGCCCTGTTCTACTTCATGACAATGACCTTGTGTCCTTTGTACGTGTCTCAAAATAAACAACATTGGCTTCTATGCAACTGTGTCTTCCACTTACATATTCTTTCTTGGGCTACACCACCACACTCTTGGCCATTTGGAATCGCATACTTTCAGAATATTTATTAGGAAAAATTGAGAAAGCAAGGTGAGTAGTATGTCCGAATTCTTAGTATGGGAATTACTATAGTATGGGAAAGTTCCCAGATGGCCTACTACTCCTACCTGAATTTTGATATGCAAAAGATAGACGTTATGCTATCCCATGATCCCACAGGAGAGACGACTCGTCATACGAGGAAGTGGCAGAGGGCAGCGACGCGGCACTTTTCGAGCGCTTAGAAGCCATAATGGCCAGGAAACCCAAGGTCACCCAGAGAAATAGGGAAACATGGCATTATGTAAGCTCACAGCTTCAACAATAAGAGTCCAGAGTTTCCCCACAAAGCAGTGACAGCTCATTTGACTTGTTTTGCCTTAAAACAACAAGTCAACAACTTTTAGTTTGGAGCCGCTGACAAACATTGTGACGCTGACGGACATGATTAAAGGCTTGAATTATGTCATATGTAAGACATTCTTAAGTGTCAATTAAAAGAGGTTGTTCCCCTGTAGGAAAGTCCTGTGGTATAAGTGGAAATTTGGGGCCTGATATAGTTGGTTCCGGTGTTGGTGGGGCATTTATTATTGCTTTATATCTACTGCACAACATAGCTTTTCTTTAAACATTAACCAAAAAAAACTTCAGACATCGGGGAAACAGACAGAATTCCAGGATGGAAAGAATTGTACCACGAACCTGTTGCATCAGAGCAAACGCTCTACAAGCGCACCGCCAGGGCATTTTGGCATTTGGCAGATGCCCTTATCCAGAGTGACTTACATTTATTTTATTTATATAAAAGTACAACGAAGCAATCAGGGGGTTAAGGGCCATGCGCAGGGGCCCAGCAGTTGTGCCGGGAATCAAACCCACAAACCTAGCAATCCAACGCTTTAACCACTGTGCTACCAGAGCGACTTATCATCTAGTGAAATCTGTCATAATCAAACTTTTTGTCTAGTACAAAGAAAAAGAAGAGGAAATTGTCAACGGAACATTTTATTGTATAAAATATAAAACTTTAAATAAAAACATAAGACTCAAACAGCTGTGTATTATATTTTAGTCTAAAGAAACAAATTAAATTATACAACAAAGGCTCAACATTAGCAAACGAAATTAATAATTAAGAACTCCAACTTAGTCATCATATTTCAGCGTTTCTTATTTTAATCTAGATTCTTTTCCGTTAATGCAGATGGGAAAGAATTCCCATTTTTCTGTGTGAATAATGTGATGGGAATTCTAGATCCCATCACTTGCTGAAGACGCTCCCTGACGGTGCTTTGGGTTTGTCCAGGACCGTCTCTCCTCCGGTACGCAATCCACTAAACACAGATGGAGCCGTTTTGCCCATTCGTTCTAATAAAAAAAAAAAATTAGAGACCTATCCGCCATCACTGCACACATCCCATAATAATAACCAAGTTCTTTATTTTACTGGTTTGCAAACTATTTTGAAATTTAGAGAACAATTTGGAAGGTTTTTGCAAATCACATCATTGTACGATGAAATGTTAAGTTGTCTTTGGGCTGCGTCCAAGAAAATAGTTCCTAAAAAAGCCACAGCCGTCTAACACACAGCCTGACAGACGACTGGCGTAATAACTAATTTAACGTGCGAAACTATAACCTGTATTCGAATATTATAAATATTATGTTTATTGTATTCCAACAACGTTGTAAATCCTCACCACACTCCACCATGACTTCATACGTTTTACTCTTCACTTCTCCCTTCAGTCCCAGTTTACTGCGGGCCCCTTTCAGGTCCTCTTCCTTCACGGGCGGACGCTTCTTCTTCTTCACCTCCCCAGTCTACGAAATCAAATCAAACTACATAAGAAATTCAAGTGACAACAGAGACACCACATCAGCGCACTCGTCCACCCAAACCCGTACCTGAGACATGACGTATGTTGTATATCCGTACGATTTGGACAGGGTTCCGCAGCGATCCGGCTCTTTCCTACTGTCGCACGCCCCTGATCTCTGTGTCTCTTTATATAGCTCTGGATTATTCTCTCCTCCTATGCTATCTCTGTCTTTCTGTTATCACAGAGTATTATTAGATATGACGTCAGGGACGTGGATGAGTCTCGTCGTTGACCGTTACGGACATGAACAGCTGAACGGATAAAACACAAAACATGATAACACAAAACATTTCCATGGTTCCCCACACGCCTTCCTTTGCACCAGAGAAGCCCGAGATATTTTAATGCTTTATAGGTTCCTAATGGTGGATTTCTGTACAATGACACACGCACGACACGTAATATTAATTTAACTCAACTGAACTGTGTGTAAGGACTAATTAATAATCGTTTTTAATCTATTAAACTAATACAAATTAAATATCACAGTAGCGATTTATGCTACTAAAAAAAGCTAACTTTGTATCTGCTTGGTAGCTCAGTGGTTTACAGTGAAAGATAGTAGGTTCAATTTCCGAGACCACCAAACTCCCACATGTGGGCCCCTAAACAAGGCCCTTAACCATAACCGGATAAAAATAAAATCAATTATAAGTTGTTTTGTCTACCAAATGCCAGAAATAATTTGCTAGACATATTTTGCTTTTATAAGTTTGTAAATTTCGACATTTACTCTATGATAATAAATTTAAAAAAATATATATTATAAAACCACAAACAATTATTTTAAAATATTTTCTATTTCCCGACTTTATATAATTGACCGTCTTCTTATAAATAAGCAATGATTATTACAGGGTGATAATTAGTGAAGTATTCTTAACATAATCAACTCTAATGAGGGAATGTCTATAAATAAGGGGACATTTTTCCTCGTGGAAGCCTGGACACGGCAACGCAAACTAACGAAGCACGTTTTCTGGGACAATGAGTCAGCGTTGTTGAAGGAGTGAAGCAGTCAGGGTGTGTGTGTGTGTGTGTGTGTTTGAGGAAAGGAGGCTATGAATAGTTACTGAGGCGATGTGTCTGGCATCCCGTGTGACCTGGTTATACTGAAGAAACACTGCTGGTATTTAAAGAGTCACTATTTCGGGTCAATTTAATTATTAAGTGTTAAAATTTATTTTAACTCAATACATTAAAACTTAAAATTAATTAAAAATAGGAACTTAATAAAAGTTCCCCGCTGCTATTATAGTAACGTGTGCAAATATTGTTATTACTGCACAACCTACTTAAGGTCATGTGACATGATGATGGGCCCGAGTGCTCCTTTTCGGCTTTTCGTAGTTAGAAAAGGAAAGCGGGCAAAAACAAGATAGACAGGAAGTTTGTGTGTGTGTGTGGGCAAGATGCGAGGGCAAAGACAACATAAAAATAGGAGATTAACCTTTACACACCTTCCCCAAGCCTAACCTTCTTTAAAGATTTTGATTTAATAATTGGCTATTGTATTTAGTGGAAAATAGTATGTGAGTTCCATTCCCGGGACCACCAAGGACCACTGTTGGGCCTTTAACCTTCAAGTGTCTGCCAAAAAAACATTCCAGAAAACTTTCAGACTATATAAAGGTTTGACCTAGCAAAAAAAATGAGCTCAGAGATGATAACAAATTATCTTGAGGAAAAAGGTTGGTACGAGACCAGCAAAGGATCCTACACCAAACCCCGAGTCACATAAGGCGTGTATTCAAACGCGAGCGTATGTAGTGTTGGATTCGTTCATCTTTATGCGTCATACTTTACATTCCAGTCCCATCTCTACATTCCTCACCTCTCCTTGAAGGATCTTCCATCTACCGGGCGGTGCAGGGATCAGGATTCGATTGCTGATCAATTAAACAGTGAGAGGATGTTCCTGAGACTTTTATATAATTTTTTAATAAAATAAAAAAAAAAAAAAAAAAGCCATAAAAGAACTTTCACATTGTTTATTGATAAAAAGGATATAACGTGAATGTAACTTGTGAGTAATCCCAATCGTGTAGTAGAGTTAGCAGTTCGGTTTTTGGTGTTCGGACAACAACTTCGCCGCAGTGTCCATGGTCAGTGTTATCGAAAAGAAGATCACGCTAGTGCCAATCGTCACAGTACTCCATAATCAGCAGGCTAAGCACGGGTACAAGGGACACGCCGTCAACAGGGACACGAGCGTTAACAAAATATTTCTTTACAGTTTCTACAGGGCGCCAAAACTGGAGCTTTGCTACAAAGAAAGGCATAACGCACGAGTACCGCTGCCTTTCCACCCAAAAAAACCCCAAAAACAAGATGATCATCACAGATGATTTATGTCCCTTTCACCTAAAAAAAGTTAAAACCACAGTGATTAAAAAATTGTGCAAAAACCAGAATCAGATGCAATCTCCCACCAGGACATTGGAACCGTAAAACACTAAGTAACAACAAATCCACAGACAGACAGACAGACAGACAGAGGGACATGCCCTGAACACACACTTTTGCGGAAAAGTTTTTCACAGTTATGCAAGAATGTTCCATTTGATATAAAACCCGAGGAATACTGTACATACCGCCAAGAAACATGTCGGTATTACAGCCTATTGAACCAAACTTCCTGAGGTCTTTCCAACGCGTGACGGGTTCTACATAAACACGATTACACCGGCACACTCGTTAATCAGATTAGTACCACGCGTAGTCTAAGGAGAAGATGTGCTAACGAGACGGAAGATAAAACGCTAAAAGATGTGCTTGAGTCACATTTCGCAGATTTCATCCTCAGGGTGTCCAAAAAAAATAGTCCATCCACTATTTCCAGCCGCACAGTCGATCCGTTCGGTAGGTATAAAGAAGCAGCACCGATAACCACCACTTTCCTCGGTAAGAATGAGGAAAAGAGAGATGGCTGGAAAAGCCAGCAGGAAGACGTCACAATCCTTTCCTGTAGTTTTTGAAGTTTGATGTTTAAAACGTTTCTACGTACCCCCTAGGGCTTTGTTCAGGAGCGTGTGACTCGTCCTACCTGCAGTCTTGCCGATCTCTCAGTGGGACGAGCGGAAGGCAGCAGGGTGAGTCTGTGTCAGGAATGAGAAAGACTAAAAACTCGGCGCTCAGGTCAGACGGGAATGCCCAGGCGGTGCTTCTTTTTCTTGACGGTTTTGAGACCCGTGAGGCGACGCACGTCTTCGTCGCCGTCCGAATCTTCCATTTCGTCGTCCGCCGAAAAAAGGATCTGATCGAAGAAGAAAAAGCTACGGTTATTTTTTTAAAAACGGAAAAAGAGCCAGACAAAGACAAAGCATTTATGTCTTAAAGTGATTATACCTAAAGCCCGTGCATGGATTAGTCATCGCCGTTTTGATATGTTGAATGGAAACTTAGCAGGAATTTATAAGAGATTCTGTCAACTGCCATATAATTTCATGTTAATTTCCATAGTTCCTATACATTCCAGTTAATTTCCACACATTCCCGCTATTTCCCACACATTCCCGCTAGTTCCTGTTAGTTTCCATATATTACTTTAAGTTCTTATACATTCTCGCAGGTTCCCATACATTCCTGATAGTTCCCATACCATCCTGTCAATTCCTATACATTCCTTTCAATTTCCATATATTCCCGTTAGTGCCTGTTGGTTTCCATATATTCCTTTTTGTTCTTATACATTCCCGCTAGTTCCCATACCGTCCCATACATTCCTTTTAATTTCCATATATTTCCTTTAGTTCCTTTATATTCCAGTTAATTCCTACACAATCCCACTAGTTCCTGTTAGTTTCCATACATTCCCGCTTGTCGCTATAATTTCCTGGTAATTTTTTATATACTCCCGATAGTTTTCCATACATGTCCTTGAGTTCCTATATGTATTCCCGTTAGTTCCCATATAGTCCAGTTAATTCCCATATATTGGCATTAGTTCCCATATATTCCCATTAGTTCAAAAATGTTTACATTAAAACACAGTAAAAACCCAGTTACATCTACAAGTGATACGAAAAAAAAGAAACTAGCGACTCCAAATCTACCGAACACGTGTGCAAAGACCTGCGTTGTTGTAATTGCATTTTGTGCAGACTTTTGCGACGCTAAAAACAACGCAACAGGAGCATGTTGTAGGCTTTATCCGAATGTGTATCAAAAAAAGAATTATCGTGTTACAACAGAGACATGCAAAAGGGCGCACCGGCGGATTTAACAGGTTACGTTTGTTAATTATAAGTCTTCGATATATATCGTCTATATATATCGTCTTATAATCTGTGACACAGGACAGTGTTAGATTGTTGCTACTTCTACGCACTGTAGCTTGATCCTACTTCGAAAGATTTGTACCCATGGCAACAGCCATATGTTTAAATACAAATTGAGACTGTATAATCGAGACTCTTAGACACCCGACACATAAACGTCAGTTTTCACACTTGTGTAATGCTTTTTTAACAAATGACTCAAATGTGCGGAATGATGTGCAAAGCAACGCTCCGCTAACGCACTGGCGGCCTGTCATGTTCCTACACAGCGGAGAAAGTGCCGGTACTGTGTAAAGGATATGAAGCGAGTCGTGCTCAGCCACGCCTGATTCATAAGCCTGTAAAAAAAAAGGTGGGGCAATAAACACAAACACTGAGGCAGTTATGACACTGGGGTTTTATGGGCGACACCATGTGACCTAATCGCCTCTTAAACGCATAAGCGCCCTTACTGCAAACATCATTAGCTGGTTTATTAGCTCATGTCACCGCTTGGACCAATCAATCCACATCTTTGCACTGTGAATAATGTGTGTGTGTGTGTGTGTGTGTGTGAGACATCACCTCAGATTCAGAGTCGTCGTGAGAGAGCGCTCTTCTGTAGCGCACTTTGGTGCTGCCGCGTGAATCGTCCCCAACTTCTCTCTCCTCCAGCTTGGCTTTTGTCCTGCCTTTCTTCATTAAGAAGTTATCCACCACCCAGAACATCAGTGCCTGATCCCACACACACACACACACACACACACACACACTCACAGATTTACATTTACTTCTACCTCAAATGTAAGTAGATTTTTATATGGGTTCACTAAGTTTAGATAATGTTACACTTGTTTTTAAGTTTAAACTGCTACTCAAACTGTGATTAACATACAAATGTTTGCAATATTACTACATCCTTTTTTCTTTCATTTCACGCAGAGCTCTTAGAAATTAGCCACAACCCTATTTCCCGTGCTGTCTGTCGAGAAGTTATATTATAAGCATAGGGTTGTATTATTCACCATTTTTCCCCCCTATTTGCTTTCAACTCAAAAGTAAGTACATCTTCTTAATCCTCACTTACGTTAACGAAGAACGGCACTATTAGCATGACGAGGGCCAGTTCCAGCTGGGGGTTGGTGATGGGGTTCAGCATCGCCAGCTGTGCACAAAAAAAATAAGACAAGGAAAATCAGGATACTGATCCAGCTTACACGGCACTCCTCTCGTACTACATTACAGATTTCCACGCTGATCGGCGTTCTTTTATCTAAATTGGACAACGTGCGTAAAAAATTCCGGGTGCAATTAACGGAGTCCCTCAAAATGCTGACTGCTGATTTTTATTTGTTTAATGCACTCATATAAATATACACAATATAGACAAATGTATTAAAACATCGGTAATATAATGTGTCATTTTTGCTCCATGTCGGGTGAGGAGGTCTGGGGTGCAGTCGGTGTTCCAGTTTATTTCAGTGGAGTTCAGGTGAGGGCTTTGTGCACAACACTCGAGTTCTTCTACGTCAGACAGAACACACTTTGACTCTATGAAGTATGGAATGAAGAAGGTATAAAATTTTTTTTTGACATACTACAGCCGCTATTTTGATATTGACACGACATTGGAACTTAAAAAAAAAAGTGTCCCGTCTCCAGTGTCCCGTCTCCAGCGTCCAGCGTCCATTTTGTTTCTTTTGTGTAGCGTTTTTTGGGTAGGGTTAAATCTAGGGTCAGAACACCGGGTCAACTATAATATAGCACCACTAGGGGGAGCAGGGAGTGTGTTTAAGTGTGAGCTTGGGAATTCTGGGGATTGAACCCCTGACCTTTCAATCAACTATTCAGAGCTTTAACCGCTTGAGCCACTGCTGGGCAAGAGAGTATAATACGCTCAGAGCGTGTCACACACCTTTTTCCACTGAGGGATGAGAAGCACCAGGATGATGACCACCTTCTCAAACATCATAATCAGGATATAGAGCGCACATTGGCCTGCCCAGGCGACGCACTGGACCGGCTCTCCTACACACACACACACACACACACATATCAGTGGCTTACAATATAAAGTAAATAACATTTCCAGTATACACGCTGCCTTCCTTTATTAACCACAAACATTAAGCGGCCATGTTTAAACATGCGACGTTTATGTTCTCAATCCTCCATCATGAGACACAGCTTTTCTTCAGAATGACATTCGCACCCGGGACGCATCTTAAGGCGTCTCGTGAATAACAATCCCTTCATTGAGCCTGACGAGCTTTATAATGAGGAGCGCCGCAGTTCCTCTCCCGTTATCCGGAATCATTCTGCTGCTAAGTCCAATCAGTGTAAATTACTGGGGGTTAATCAAACAGCAGAATAATGATTACACACTATTGCTGGGGTTGTAATTCCCAGCACTGTCAATGCTGGAAACTTTCCATGGGAATTACCTGGGAAAATATGGGAATTTTTCAAATGCTGGAAACTTTCCATGGGAATTAATTGGGAAAACATGGGAATTTTCCTAGGCTCTGGAAAGTCAACAACGTCATTTCGTAAATGTGTGTATTATAGCGTTAGCTTGTGTATTTTCCTTGTATATACAGTTTATATAAATTTACCACGAATTTCGTAAGTCAAAATTCCCAACTTGGAAAAATTCCAAAATTCCCCATCTCAAGAGAAATTTTCCAAACATTACCTGAGAAATTTCCAACCCTAATTCCTGCATGTTTCCATACAATTATCAGACATTTGTGGTCAATTTTGTTTATAATGCTGTAATTTGTTATTATTATTATTACTGATTATTTGGATAAAAAGATAAAAGCATGTCCTGCGGTAGGTTAGCTGGAATAGCTCAAGTAAAGAATTTACTAACAATCAATTGTTTAAAATGATTTTGTAAAAACGAATACTAGATAAAATAAAAGGTATTCGAATTGATTTTTAAATAGTTTATTACAAGTACAATACAATATTTGAAAGTCCTTTTTTCTAATATTTTATTAACTGGATTATTTCGTTATATTATTTTATTCCAATTCTCATCAGTATCGGAAAAAAAATGATAATTTAATAAAAAAAATCTTTACCATACTCTCCGAAGCGCAGCGAGTCCCACTGCCTCCACTCGACTACGACGCTGACGGCCCTCACGCCACCGTAAATCACCAACATTCCCAGTGTAGCGTCCAACAGGAAGTTTATGAGGTAACTGACAACGTGACACAGGAAGCAGGATCACAGGACAGAAACATGGCATGAGAAAAATAACACAATACTGAGTGAGGTCAAGCGGTCTTACAGCGAACACGGGTCCTCCTCTGTGAGGTCCGACAGATACACGTTAGCAAAGTGAATAAACAGCATCCCGATGGCCTGTTTGGACGTGTCAAGAAACCTACAGAGAAAAAAATAAAGAAAGAGAGACAAAGAAAGAGTGAAGTCATAGCCAACAGATATCTGTATCAATATAAGGGTATTTTTCCCAAAAAAACTGGACAGCGAGTGAGGAAATACCAAAATTCTATATAATATGGCTGTGTGTTATAGTATAGTTCAGAGTGTCAGTCCCTCACCAGATCCTCCAGGGTCGTCTTTCGTGCTTGGGTTCTCTAAAGCGTTTCACTGCAGTAAAGAGAGAAAGAAAGAGAGAGAGAGAGAGAGAGAGAGAGAGAGAGAGAAAAATAACACACAAGCACTGAAATGAGGTCTGAGCCACAAAAACAGATCAATACCAGCTACCAGGAATATTCTCTGCTAGATATAGATGTCTGGCTCCAATCCAGGAAGTGCTGGAGGAAAAAGGAACACTGCAGTGTGAGGCTATAAAAGCCCACAGATTTATTAACAGAATAAAGAAATGAAACCAAAAAAAAAAAAAAAAGAAAGATAACAACGATCCGAATAATAACATTATAACAATATAAAAAGGAATCTTTCTACTAAAAAAGGAACACAGTGTTTATACATACAACTGAGTTGATCTGAGACACAGTAAAAAAATAAAAGAAAATTAATGAATAAATATATAGATATATATATATATATATATATATATATATATATATATATATATATATATTATATATATATATATATATATATATAGTTTCTATATATATATATATATATATATATCTATATATATATAAATAAAAATAGCACTTCCCAAATTATTACTCAGCAGATTTCTCTTGAAGGTCACATGACCCCCCCCCCCCCCCGTGCTGTCTAAATGCAGCCCCGTGTGTCTATGAGATCAGATTTCACCTCCATAATAACACATCTGAATAATTTATTAAAGTCGTATGCAGATGCTGCTACTGTACGTCACCGTACGTACTAAACTCTGACATACGCCGTCGACGGATCATCAGGGCAGAAACACAGACTGGATTTTTTTCCCTCACTTGTATTGGGTTGATATTTTGGTCTACGGTACAGCAGCTGGATCTAATCGGACAAAGTTTCTATTCAGACGGCGAGTGAGAGCGACGATCTGAAATAAAGCTCTCGCTGTTTAACTGCTGGTCGTCGGGGTCCGTCGCTAACAATGACCACTTTTCCTCCCCCTTCCTTCACTAACCACAGGCTGAATATAACATAAATAAATATAATGTATATATACTATACAGACGGACAGGCAGGAAGGTGTAAACACTGCATGCAAAAGTCACCAGTCAAATTATTACATAAATACTGCTAGTAAGCAAATGTGTCTTTTATACAGCATGTCCTGTAGGACGCTGCCTGTTCTACCAGAACTAAAGTGTTGCCTGATTGAGAAGAGTTTTGGGGGTTTTTTCCCCACTGTTCTTTGTTTGTTTGTTTGTTTGGAATGTTCTTGTTCCTTTGTCTGTTTATTTGTTTTGACTGTGTTCGTTTGTATGAAATGTTCTTTGTATCTTTAAACTGTTTATTTGTTTAGACTTTTCATTTATTTGTTTGGACTGTGTTGGTATGGAATGTTCTTTTTTTTTTTTGCTTGTTACGGCTTGTCTTTGTTTTGACCGTTTTGTTTGTTACAAATGTTCGTTTGTTTCTGTTAACTGTTCTTCGTTTCGACTGTTCTTCGTTTCGACTGTTCTTCCGTTTCGACTGTTCTTCGTTTCGACTGTTCTTCGTTTCGACTGTTCTTCGTTCCGACTGTTCTTCGTTCCGACTGTTCTTCCATTTTGATTGTTTGTTTTTTTGGACTGTTTGTTTATTTGAACTGTTTTTCTGTTTCGACTGTTCTTCCGTTTCGACTCGTTTCGACTGTTCTTCCGTTTCGACTGTTCCTTGTTAGAACTGTTCCCTCATTTCGACTGTTCCCTCATTTCGACTGTTCCCTCATTTCGACTGTTCCCTCATTTCGACTGTTCCCTCATTTCGACTGTTGGCTCTTCGCTGACATTTGTTTGTTTCGTCTGTCTGTTGCCTCTTTAAATGATGTTTGTGTTTTGTCTGTCTGTCGACTAATTAACTGTGACTTCTGTAAAAAAAAATATTAGTTTCCTCTTGCCTCTGTAAAGTTGAACCGTTTAGTCTGACTGTTGAGTAACATGATGAGTAACCATTTAAAGAGTTTCACACAGACGGGTGTGTTTTTTTTTATCAGAAACAGTGTGACGTAATGCAGTCCGACATAAAGCAGCACAAGTCATTTATTTATTTTACACCAGTTTGATTCACTCGTCCTTTCATAGGTTTATTCTTTCTTTTTTCTTAGATCAATTTCCTGAGTTCTAACACACCTTTGCTGAAAAAGAACGAAACCTTTAACACTCCTCAGTAGCTTCACCAAAAATGTCCGGATAAATAAGATCTTTCTGGGAATAATTTTAATATTAACTGAGGGTTTATTTGTTTATTAAAAACACACTGCTAGGAATGCATTTGACTTTTTGACAGAACAAGATATAAAGCAGGTGTCAGATTCTCACACACACAAAAACACACACACACACACACAAGGTTAATAAGTGCAAACACAGGATAATATTAACCCAGAGTCATGCGATGTTAAAGACGGATTATAAGTACATAAAGTAATAAGCTTTGCATTGACTCTTGTCTCTTTGCTGACTGATGATCGATGAGTCTAATGTTTTTATCAGGACGGTTGATCGGTCAAATAATTCACACCTCTGGATTATATTAATCTAAGACAACAGCTGGATTAACTGTAGATTTAGCTATAGATTATTATTAGTTATTAATTCCAAAACAATAATAAAAATAAAATGAAACACACACATCACATATAAATTCGTACACAGTCTTCGGAGGAAATTCCACCCTGTGACGTCATCGCGTGTCGAATCACAAATAAACACCAGAAACACTTTAAAAACATTTGAATATAAAACTGGTGGAGGTTTTAGTGTGAAGTTTTGCCTGCACTTACACATGAGTGTGCTGAAGGCCACCACGCCGAGGAGGCCCTGCAGGAAGATCCCGAAACTGTCCATCAGGTCCCCGTTAGAGCATCCCTTCATGTCCGTGTTCGCGGAAGAAGAGTTGGAGGGGAGCAGCAGTCCTGCCACGGATCCATCACCGGGTTTGGACATCAGGTGTCCGGCTACGTTTCCTTCTTCGGGTCGGGACAGAGACATCGCGCTGTCTCCGGGTTTCGCCATGTTTCTGCTGCTCTTTAGAGGAATATTTTTGTCTTTAACTCCTCGGAAATGTCAACGCTTAAAGACCGGAAACACCGCGGCCTCTCCGGGGTGAAGTGTCGGCTAATAATTGCGTTCACGATTCATTTCCCAAAACAAACGTAATAAAACGGTTATATCGTGTTATAGCTCATATTTGTTCTTTGTTTTTGTTTTTTTAGTTTACCTACCTAACATCACTAATCATGCCCTGGATCATCATTTTACCCAAGCAGTTAGCAAAAAAAATTGATCTTATAAATGTTTCTTAATGAAATTCCGCTTTTTAAATTAAATGTTTATCATGCTAGCGGGTTGTGTAGCTTCAAAGCTACAATAACTACAGACTTTTACAACATTTAACTTAAACAGCGCTTTATGTTTACTAAAATTTACAAAACGTTGTGTTTATTACATTTCTAGCAAGTTTTAATGGATAAATATTAAAATATCCGTTTTTATACCGGCAGCGGAAACCGACTCAGGTGATGAAGTGTCGGTTCAGACTCCGATTCGTCCGTTAGTTTGTCTTTTTGCTCTAAATATCCACTTAATTCTTCTACACATCACCTTCACCTGGACATGTTTTTCGTCCTCAAGTCTTTTAGATGCTATTAAACACGTTGAGCATCACGGAACTCGTCCACACTGACGTCCTAAACAACTTCCTTTTTTTTTTTTTTTTTTTTTTTTTTTTTTTTTTTTTTTTTTTTTTTTTTTTTTTTTTTTTTTTTTTTCCCCTCCTGACAGTGACGTCTTTTTAACGCGCGGAGCATGAGAATTCTGGGAAATGTAGTACGCTAGGGTGCATCCACAGAACTACACTCAAGCCGAATTATTTACATTTACATTGCAGATGGACCTATTCAAAGCGACTTACATTAAACATTTCTTATACAGCTGAGCAATTAAGGCTTAAGGGGCCTCGCTCAGGGGCCCAGCAGTGGCAACTTGGTGGCCAACAATCTTCCAATTAGAAGTCTAACACTTTAGTCCAGGGGTGTCCAAACTCTGTCCTGGAGGGATGGTGTCTTGCAGAGTTTAGGTCCAACTTGCACCAAAAACACCTACCTGTGAATTTCAGGTAAACCCAGCAAAGTCTTGATTAGTTGGTTCATGTGCTAAACTCTGCAGGACATCAGCCCTCCAGGACTAAGTGTGGACCCCCTTGGACTAAGACGTTAGACTGCAAATTGGAAGATTGTTGGTTCGATACCCTTTCAATGTGGTGGCAGAGTTTATTCAATAAAACACTATAGTGAGACCAATTATTTTTTTTTGCTTATTGGTGATATTGTTGGGGTTTTTTTGGGAAAAAAAATGGATGCTTGTCAAAAAAAGAGAACCCCCCCCCCAGACTCCTTACATCAGTGTGTCTGAGGCGTTACTACAGAAACCATACCAATGTATCCCATAAGCACGTCAATTAAAAAGGACCTGTAATTCATTTCACAGAGCTGCTTTTCTACACTTCCTGTAACACACTTCACTTGTGCTGTACTTTATACCATGTGTGATCAAAAAAATAAATAAATAAATCCACATCGATGCCAGTGATTCGCTCCAGTTTCCTGTTTATTTTCTTTTAAATAACATTTCACAAACTTACACACAATCCTGATGTCAAATGAATATTAACTCTCTTTTTTTTTTTTTTTTTGGCCCAAACTGAAAAAACAATAAAAAAAGATGAGAGAACGCACACGGAACATGCTCGCAAAATCCACCTCGGACACCTGGAGACGATGGAGGATTTGTTTAATTCCTTGAGATAGAAAGAAACACACACCGTTTGATTACGTTCCGGACTTTGCATACTTTATTAATTTGGAATCGGATGAATGACCTGAATCCTTCGTGTGCTTGAATACTAACCACAACAAGAATCACACAAACACGGGACATTAAATATTAACTTTAGGGTTATTATTATCACATTTAAGGTTAATATTACATTAAACATAATTTTAAGGTTAAATGCAGCATCGAGCTTGGGGGGGGGCATATATACAAAAAAAAAAAAAAAAAAAAATCCCATGTCAAAAACAAATAGCAGGTCTGGAAATTAATAAACGATGATGATGATTTACTTACAGTTTAATCCTGAAATGTTGTTTAAAAAAAGGAATTAGGGATGTTCAATCCCACTAAAGGGAAAATCTGATATTTACAATTATATACAGACAAACTGCTATGTACACGTTTGCATACCACTTCTCTTACACGGCCAACCGGTATTTGTGCTTAAAGATCGGTGCATTGTCGTCCGCTCTACGATTATGAAAGAAAAACTCGCTTTCAGCCTTAAAGAATAAAAAACAGACAGACTCTGATGATAAAATCTGGTAAATATGACGACCCCTACGGTTCAGTCGGAACAGAGCTTTTTCACAAACACCGCCGATTTCTCCCACACCCAATTCCCCGTCAGTAGCGTATTTCTATCTAAAAAACGACAACAAAAACACACACACGCAATGTAAAATAAAAATAAATCAGCGCTGTCTCCTTCAGCTGCTCTCAGCTGGCAAACTGCTGGTAAAACGCCAGCTTGACCCTCTCGATGTGGTGGCAGAGTTTAATGGCTGGGCCGAGTTTCAGGTCCATACACTCCTGCACGGTGGGCAGGTTTAGCAGCAGCAGGGCCTGACCGTCAATCTCCTAAAGAAATAAATAAGGAAATGATTATTTAAAGCCAAAATTTGCTCTGAACAGAACGAGAGATTAGTGCTGTAGGATCAGTGATGTATTAAAGACTTTTAACTTAAAAAAACTAGTCTCCTTTTATAAACTTTCATTCATCTATAAGGTGATCAGAGGGGCATCTTGAAATGTAGTAAACAAGGTAAGTGAATAATTTAAATGCGATTAAATACATTCTGATTCATGTCCTATTCGATATGATTCAGCTGAGCACAGATAGGATTTGATTCAGAGCTAAGTGGATTCGATTCAGCACGAAGAGAATTAGATTCAGCTGTTAAGAGTCAAATTACGATTGATGGGATTTGATTCAGCACTACGTGGATTTGATTTAGCTGTAGGAGTCAAATTAGAACTGATGTGATTCGACTCGGTGCCGGAAGGTATCGACTCAAAAGATACAATTCAGTACAGAGAAGTTTTGATTCATCAATGAGAGGATTCGATTCAGCATAAAGTGGATTCGATGCATCCCCAATGGATTCTTTGGGTTTGGCACAAATAAAAGATTTGATTCAGTACCAATATTGGACTCCATCCAGCACTGATATGATTATATGATAAGTTTAGCACAAATATCATTCGGTTCATCACTAAACAGGATTTGATTCAGCGCTGATGCAATGATTCAGTTTCTTCACTTATTTAATTCGATTCCGTACATTATAGGTATAATTTAGAGCTGACAGGATTCTGATTTAAGAGAGGAGGTCATTGTGTGACTTGCAATGCAGATCGTCAAAATAAAAACATTTCTTTATTGTTTACCATTAAATAGGTCAGGTTATTAAGTCAGGTCATTAATATAACAGGACAAAAAAAAGTCTTAAGCCGACAATTGACAGTACAAACAGGTGAGGAAAAAAACAGAATAATCACCTGATCCATGAAGATACGTGCGAGAGGAGCGCAATCGGTAGTCCTTATAAAATGCACCACATCTGTAACACTCCACTCCAGGGGACTGCTGTCCAAACACAGCTTCTGTGCAGGTTCAGGAAAGGGACTCTGAGGGGACACAGATAAACAGCCTGCATTAATACACACTGCTGTCTCAAAGTCAGAAACATTTACGGATGAAAGTGTGTACTGTGCGTTTACTTTGGGTGAAGGTGGTCTGTTCTCATCGTCCGAGTAGGAAGGAGAGCGAGCTTTGCGGCGTCGGTGGGTGGGCCGGGGCGTCTCAGGAGGGGAGGGCGAGGGAGTCGGGGGCTGGGATTTCTTTTCGGAATATTCTGAATCTTCCATCAACTCGTCCTGCTCGGAGCCGCTGTCATCGCTTAACGAGTCGTCTTCGTCCAGGTCTTCCTCATCGGCGCTTCCCTGAAGAACCAACGATGATCACAGACATTTTAATTCCGGTTCAACTCAGTGAATCAGTTAAACACTAAGATAGAAGATAAAACACTAAAATGAGATAAACATGGTAGTGGTTTTGAATAAGACACGTCTGCATTATGCATCTGATTATTATATATCATTTTTTTTTTAAATCTAGCAAAACCTTTTTCTTTGAACCTGAACGAAATTGTTGCTGTTTATTGCGACAGACATCAGCAGGAAAAAATAAATCAGTAAAAAAAATGTGTTAAATTAATTTTCTCGTTGCATTTGGTCCCCCCCCCCAATTCATCTACGCCCCTCCGCTCTTTTTCTCTTTTATAAATAGTCTGAGCACACACTTCATTAGTCCTCCATTTACTACCGTTGCTATGGTTACATCTCCGAGGGCATCAGGTCATTTATGCTGTTCTTGCAGTTATTCACAACGGATCAGCCAAATTTTTTCCTTATAATATAATCATAGCATAACTTCCTGTCTACGAATATAAGAAAAATAAGAATCATATAATAATAATAATATAATAATAATAATAATAATGAGTAAAAGTCAAACTGAAATCTCTCTCATAACTAAGGGACAATTAATCAGAATTCTGTGTGGCTTTTTCAGTGGCATAGTTTATATGTAGCTTTTATTTGCCCTACTCTAGCATGCTCCGCTACCTGTGGAGACCCTGCGGGGGTATTGTCTACGGAAGCAGACGAGCGTCTTTTCTTGTGGACAAACAGCTGCTTTCTTCTCTTCTTCCTCCTGCCTCGCCTCTTTACGCCGGCCTCCATGTTGGAATGGCCTCCGGGTGGACGACCTACACGCCGACTCTTCTTCTTTCCGTAGTAATACGCTATTAAAACACACACACACACACACACACACACACACACACACACACCACACACACACACACACACACACACACACACACACACACACACACACACATTTACAGTAAATTTGCATCCAAATTAAATGGAGTGGCTTTGCGGATGACACTGTGAGGTGTGCAAAAAAAACCTAATCACTGGAATTGGGGTTTTGGAATTGGGGATTAAAAGATTAACACTGTGGTTGGGGTATTAGATTAGGGGTTTAGAGTTGGGGATTGGAATTGGGGATTGGGGAACGGGAAATGGGGTTGGAATTGAGTTTGGGGAATTGAAGTTGGTGAACTGGTGTTGGGGGATTGGAATTAAGGTTAGGTATTAGAACTGGGGTTGGGATTTGAAATTAGAATTTGGGATTTAAATTGGGGATTGGGTTGGGATTGAAGTTTGGGACTGAGGATGAGATCTAGGTTTTTGGGATCGGGAATTGGAGTTTTGGGAATTAGGATTGGAATTCACAGAGTGACTTGAGACATTTGGCTGCAGAAAGCTTTGCTGGTCTGATCGCTACTCACTGTATTTGGTTTTGGTGAGCACGGAGCAGTTCTCCGAGCACCGCTCCAACATCATACGCGGTCCGAACAGATTAGGACAGCACTCCAGTTTAACGCAGGTTCTTCTGCAGAACTCCGCCACACGGTCCGCCGTGCGAACGATCTCCACCGTCGCCCTGTAGCTCTTCCCTTTGTACCTACATGACCCAGGAGACAGGGACGAGATCAGAAAATAGTACAAACAACAAGTCTTTTTTTTTTTTTCTTACACAAACATGCAGACGTCCTCACTTGGCTTTGAGAATCTCTCCATGACCCTGCCAGCGTCCCTCCTGGTCTAGCTGGAGCTCACGGAGAACACGACTGGGCTTGTAGGCGGAGTTAATCAGCAGGGACAGCACCTGAATGGACACACACACACAGTGATTGAATTATTTACAGTAAAGAAAATTCTTAAGACTTTTCCGATAAATTATAACTGATATACAAGAACAGGGGAAAGAAACTAAAAAAAAAAAAAAAGGCGCAGACCTCCTTGAGCACCAGGACGCAGTTGCCCGGTCCCACACACTGTGGCAGCTCGGCGATGCGGCCCTTATTGAGATACGGCCCGGAGAAACACCGGTGGTTGAAGTAGATTTTGGGGCAGCTGTATTTCCCATTGGCTTGACCTGTTACACAAAAATTTAATATTTTAATATACCTTTAAAGTGCTGTCACGACACTGCCTGCACGCCGATGGATGACTGGATAAATGTTCTAAAGCAAAGAGCAACCCAAGTCTGGGAAAATGCTAAACAAATTATTTATTAAATTGAAAAAGAACAGAAAAGAAGAAGCTGGTGAGGGTTTATAGCTGCTATACAGCATAAAATGTAACTTCGATTAGATGACATCATCATCTTTGGAAAATGTGCGTTAATGGCAATTAAGTTAAATGATCACCTTTCGGGTGGTGACTAGAAGACTAGAAGTTGGTTTTTTTTATTTTTTGGGGTGTTTTGCCTCTATTTACGGGACAGACAGAGTGGGGGGTGGAAATGGGGGGTGGATTGGAGGACGCGAGTTGAAATCGAACGACGCCGGTCTCCAACCACTTATTTTGACGCGCATTTTGCGCTATCGCATAAATAAACACCGAATGGAAACAAGTTCTAAAAATGGATGCAGTGCCAAGACATGTGATTTTACTTCAACAATAATTGCTGATGCCAAATACCCGCCGCCGCCAGCCACCCACCCACACGACTCCGTATTCGGTGCACGTAGCCAGTTTATACAGCGGAATGTAAATGCGTTTTTTTTAATGGGAAATGGGGCGTGATGGGACGCCATTAACAGACTAACCAGCGGACCGATCTGATTGCACTACATTCGAAATGTTGTTTTGGTCGTTCTAAAAATGCCTTTAGCCAAAGTCTGTCTTCGGTATTTTTACCTCCCAGAACTGTCTCGACCGGCCGCGTTCTTAAAGGGCAGTCTCCCGTCTCCGAAAGCAAAATGACACGTCTGGGTTTCGTCTCCGTGTTCGGAGACGCTAGTGATTTATCATCTACCCATCTTTATGATCTATCTATCTTTATTATTTTTAATTAACTTTTTTATATTTGGCACCAGTTTATCAGGAAGTGACGATTTTGTTGTCTTTAATTAGTTGCTTTATTTTGATTTTATTTTTTGGATAGAAACATAGCGAGTAACTCTGCTTAATCATTTTTCTGTCTAAACTATTTACTCCTACTGCAATTTCAGAGAATTAGTGTGCGTGCGTGTGTGTGTGTGTAGGCGTTTCTGGACAACTGAAGTAGCAAACACTCACTCATCTCTGCCTGGCTGGTTAGAGGCTGTTTGAGAGCATCAGGGGAGGAGTCTTTCGTTGGGACTCTGCTGGAGGAGTAGAAGAAAAGAAAGGATTAGTCTGTAAATAATGAAATGATGAGCAGCTATTAGTCAGATTCAAACAAAGCTCCTTACTGCCTCTCCGGCTGGACCACGGCAATTTTCTTTTGCTTTTCAACTGCAGTGAGAGCAAACGCATGGACAGAAATCAATACGACGAATGTTAGACAACCTTTCAATGATTTAACAGACATGTAAAGATTCTAATGCTACTGGTGCAATGATGAAACACACACACAGAAAATACTGATAAGAATATTTACCTTGTTTTAAGAAGGTGTGTGTGTGTGTGTGTGTGTGTGTGTGTTTGTGCTGAGCAACAACACTGATGCATGTGCTAGAAAATATTTATCTAGTATTACAATTAATCTTAATGCAAGTTGAAGACGCCTTTATAAGTGTATAAGACTTTATAAGACTGTTGTGTACTGAGTTTTAACCTTTTCTTTATTTAACTCTTTCTCACACACAAACACACACACACAAGATAATAACCTTTGGGTTTGCAGGGGTACTGTAGAGGGTAGCCATTGGTTTCACACCAGCTGACAGGGAAGAGATCCATGGAGTCCATGTGAGTGATGATTTCTGGAACGGGTTGCTTCAATCCTGTAGATTAACGTAAATCTAACCTTAAAGAAACGTAACGCCTGAAATATACACATACCTGCGTGCTATATAGTATAGTAGGCGAAACAGAGGTGAGTAGTATGTCCAAATCTATAGTATGCAAAAAGTTCCCTAAATGATCTATTACTCCACTCCAGAGATGTTGAAGTATGCATACCACGCACGCTTTACTACGATCCCGCAGGAGAGACGACTCGTCATATTTGGAAGCGGCGAAAAAACAACGAATCGGCACTTTTTAAGTAGCGTAAAGTGTTTCAACATGGAAAAATATCGTCATTTAGAAGTAACTGTCGATTTTCTGTCCTGTTTTTGACCCCACTCATTAGTTGGCGCCGTTTGAATAGGCATGGAAGATTGATGTCTCAGAAATAAATGGCCACTACAATGATTGGTTTGTAGTTTTGTAGTTTTGTTTTTTTTTACTTATAACGTGTGTGTGCGTGTATGTGCTCTAAAATAACCTAACAACTAAAACAAACTAATGAATGAGTCACCTTGAAGTTTAATCCAGATGTGTTGCCCTTTCACCCTACTGACTGTGGCCACGTGAATGTTTTCAGGGCAAAGGGGATTGACAGCCTCCAGCATCATGGACTCCTTAAAGCACTGATCGGAGGGGTCCTGAGCCAGAAAAACAACTTTTTAGATACAGATAAACATAATATATGATTTTTAAAAATGACATTTCCGATACTGCATCATTGTAAAGGGAAGAAACTCACTGAGGGGAAGCAGTGCTGTGGAGCTGGTTCAGCGCCGCACTGTTTCAGATAGTCAGCCCAGTCAAAGTCCTGCCCTTGGTATCCTACACACACACACACAGACACCCACGGTGAGTCAACAAACAGTGAGAATGAGAGCACCATAATGTTGTTTGCTTCGGTGTCATTTGCTCATTCTTTTCTGGATAATGCCAAAGTTCCTTAGCCCAAAAATCTATTCAAACATTCGACACAAATTATCTGCCTATTAGTCATTCCAAACACCGCCAGTGACGCCGCTAATGTATCCTTTCCATCCGTCTCTCCTCCAGTGTCAAATATGACTAATGCGATACGAAGGGTTCAGCGGTTCGAGGCGGACGCTTCAGCAGAGATATGCATGTTTGTTCTGTTCTTAGCTCTTAATCTGAAATTATTCGGCTGTTTTCAATTTACAACATAAAAGCCTTAACCCTTTAAATGCCTTTAATCCTCAAACCAGCTGCAGTTCATCTGACACACACATAAACTCGGGATTTAAGCCTGATCACAGCACTGAAACTTCTCTGATTAAAGTATTAAATGTCCAGGTACTGTATTACCCCCTCAGTGCTACGCCTTACACATCTGATGTTCTACTTTCCAGTGACAATATTCAACATAACATTACATTACAGCATCCTTATTCATACCAAATTATGTTTGGTGTTCCACAGGGCTCTGTTCTGGGGTCAGTGTTCTTTTCAAAACAATAGCTACAACTAGTCACTAATAAAAAGTGAAGGCAACATGTGAACATTGAAAATGTTGTACCTGTTGGTGGACTGAGCTTCACGCCATTCTTGAAACTCCACTGGGCAGGAAAGATTCCAGGACTGTCCCTGTGACACACAAACGATCTGCTTCCTCCTTTTTTATCCGTCTCTTCCCTTTTATCATCCATCTGTACCAGGAAGAACTGATCATTGTACACCTATAATGCAAAAGACACACACACACACACATACACACACACAGTTAAACACAGACAGGCTGCTTAATTAGAGAACAGATCTGGAATTAGATTTTTCATGAGGACTGCTGAGTAAGAATAAACAGTCTTCAGTTTTTATAAGTGGTTGATTTGTATTTTTGTCGCATTGTGATACGAGAACACATGCTATTCAAACCTCTGGCTATTAGAATGAAGAGAAAAAAACCCACACACTTTTCACAAAAAATAAGAAAGTGAATCTGTAGCACTAAAAAAATTAGCTTGTGATTAACCCCTTGCTCGTACTGACATTGCTCATAAACATAATGGTCAGTACTGTTTTACTATAAGAAACAAACCTTTGCGACCAAATTATGCACATGATCATGTTAAATTAATTACTTTTAGGTAAAATAATGCCCAAATTTATGAATAACATTTTTGAAAGAAGTAGTCTGTGTGTACAGACTTAAATAAATAACAAATAAAATCGTTAGATTTCTGTGTTATTGCATCATAAAATCTAGAAGCCAATCAGATTCTAGCTTGCAAATTACATTGCAATTATACAATCTAAATATCTCCACGAGGTTAAACATATACACTCCCTTTACATAAGGGGATTATGTGTCACCTGAGCAGGTGAGTGTGTTACCTTGGCAACAGTAGCAGGGCTGATGGTGAACGGTGCCAAAGGATCTACCGCCTCAAGCTTCATCCCCTCAGCAAAGCAGTGTGGAGTAATGGCTGGACGATCCTGCATACACACACACACACACACACACACACACACACACACAAACAGAATTAACCCTAGAACGGTTTAAATTTTTCACGCATTAATTAATAATGATCCTGCACATTCAGAAAAATAACTATTGGCCCACCTTATAGAACTCCTCGCTAATACTCGAATCCTGTAGGTGATTAGCGATGGTCTGTCTGACTTCCTCCCATTCATCCTTAGTTCGCAACGGAAGTAAAGCTACGAAAACACACACAAAAAAAAACAAGTCACACTATGGCCCTGTCTTAATATCTACACTACTCCCAAAGGTCTTCCACAAAGTGTGCAATTTTGGAAGTGCGCACTTCAGCTGTTAAGTGCACTGAGATGCAAACTGGGACAGTTTAAGGCAAGTCACCCATCTGCGTCAAATGCCATTGCTACATCTAGAAATGGCAGTGCCAGTGGACGAGCAAACTATGAGTAGTTCGACACCAACAAACTGCATTTGTCAAATTGATCCAGTCAACCAGACCTCATTCCATATAAGAATTTAAATCAGATGTGCAAAAGGTTTTGGATACATATCCAAAGAGACCTCCAGCTGCAGGAAAGTGAAAAAATGGTGTATCTTACCTGATGGAGGTCTGAGAGTGCAGCCATGCTCTTTGGCCCAGCCTGGAAGGTGCAGCAAGGGGTTTAGGTAAAAGATCCAGATGTGCGTGTGCGTATCTTCAAGTTTTTCTGTACCGGCGTAGCGGAGACGTAGTCTTCCCCCAACATTGTCCTCGATCGTTGCCCCCCACACCACTCCGGCATCCTCTTTATCTACCAGCTCCATGCGGAGACCCGGGTTCAGCAGGTCTACAGGGTTGCAGCCACGCTGGGCCTAAAATTTACAGAAAAAAACATTCGAGACACACTTAATCTACAGAGTTTACGTATAGAAAGTATAGAAACAGAGCGAGGATGTGTGTGTGGTGTTTATGCTACTCACCCCTTCCAGCAGGTTGGCTGATGCACTGCAGGATTCCGACAGAGATTTCTCCAGCAGAGACTCCCAGTCCTGATGTTTTTCTCGCACACCTAAACAACCGAAACAGCATTGCTTCTCTGTGAAACCGGCTCGGTCCGGTTAATACCGACTAAGACTGTTGAATATTGAACCGTAATCGAAAATAGAGCACAACGCGCACCCCCACCCCACGCCACACCCACACCCACATGCACAAATCATGTTTAAACCTGCACCATGTTGCATGATGCTGCCAGGAATCAGACCAGCTAAATTATAATCACATCATAGGTTAAAGGCTTTGCAGTTCTTCCTGGACTACGTTTCCCTTCAAGAGAGGATACGATTAGAACTTTTCCCCACTGACTGACTCCTCAGCACATGGTGGGATGGAGTGCAATTCTTACTCCTAGAATATCAAGGTATTATGATATGATGACCAATGAAAAATATTTGGCCCTAGGCTGTGCTCTCACCCTCAGGCGGCCTCATGGGTCGACCCTGCTGCTTGCTCCAGCCGATGGGATGCAGGTCGGCAGTCATGACGTCGCACCAAAAGTCGGCACGCCGGTCGTCGTGGTATCCTTCGTAGCGCAACAGCAGCAGCTGGCCGCAGGTGGTGATGATTGTGGCCACCCAGTAAGCGCTGTCGTGTTCTCCACGCACCGGAACCTCCAGCTTCATCCCGGGAGTCAGACCCGTCTGCAGGCCTTGATCCATCTAAAGAAGAAACACAAAGAACACAAAGTCTGTAAACCTTCTCTCAAACTCGTGTTAAATGGTCTTAAAATGTGTGATGATTGGAATTTTTTTACACAGATTTTAATTTTATGGGCAGTTGAAGGCTTCAGTTGCTTAAATTTCCAGCAATTTTTTTTTATTTTGTCATTAACATACACTAAAAAAAGCCTTGTCCTAGCTAACTAATGCTATAGAACTATAAATTAAAACATTTCTTACACACACACACACACCCACACAATTAGGGCTGTGTAAAAATATCAATACAGCTATTTATCACGATGTTTTTACGATAGTGTATATCGATATTCTAACCTCTAGTATCAATAAATATGCAAATTAGATTCTAAACTAATTTACGTTAATATTTTAATTTAAACCCTCAGTGTGAGTTAAACCACAGTCTTCTCCGACTCCTGTAGTTGTCGCTGACACACACATTGTCTTAGGAAAAAGCATGATGGACGTCTCCGGGTTTGTATTTGTTGTGTTTTTAGCTATTGGTTCGACATTTTGTTATGTATTGCGATACATATTGTATTGCTATATTTTGTGTATCCTGATATGTATCGTATCCCGAGGACCTTTTCAACACACAACCCTACTCAGACTTATTTGCAGTTTTTTGTGCATTTTCATGCAAGTGTAAAAAAAACAATTGCCCTCAGAGTGCAAAAATTCTATAAAACTGTAAAAAAGGGCATTTTTCTTCGGGGCATGTGTTTTATGACGGATGGAAATAAAATACCAAAGTGTGTCTTGCTTACATGTTTGAAGGCATGATGAGGGACGGACAGCGATCCGGTCTCCTCTAGATAGTCGTCCCAGTTAAACTCTGACACGTCCTGACCAGAGTCCACATCTAAAACAGAAACTACATGTTGATCATTAACCCCACACACACACACACACACACACACACACATACATACACACACACACACACGCCACACATACACACACACACATACACACATACACACATACACACATACACACAACACACACACACACACACACACACACAAACACACACACACACACACACACACACACACACAACCCACACAACAAAACACACACAAACACACACAACACACACACACACCACACACACACACACACACACACCCACACACACACACACACACACACACACACACACACACACACACACACACACACACACACAAGGTTGAGGTAGGCGTCAGTAAGTCCAAAACATTTTAACCTATGTCCTTGTTTAAGTGAAGGAGTCTCCAGTGTCAGCGCACTGTAAAGTCTAAGCTGTATTAAAGCTACAATAAGTGACTTCAGAAACATTTTTTGTTCGGATGGTTGAAAGTCTCTTCACATCCCGTTAGCAATCATTACATTTAGTGTTTTAAATGTATTTATAGATTTATTCAGGTAGAAACAAGGAACTAACTACTTCTGTGGATGTTCCACAACACTACCCATTCAACATTACATGTTATTATCTAATTATCTAACTATTATTAATGATCTCAGGTAAAAATTATGGCTGACCCTTATAGAGTTTGAGGAATAAAACCCTCACAGTAAACAATTAGTGTAAAATCCTCCCCTTTAATGTGCTAGCGGTAACTCTGCTCTGCGGCGGCGGTGGTAGTGATCCGGTTCCCGTCACAGCATGCGTTTATTCCAGACTGATAACAGTCTCTAAATCCGCCAATTCCCACCAAATTTCTCTTTCATTACAGTCCAACTAAAAGGCTTCAAATGAAAGGATCCCGTCTTTTAACTGCCCACACTTAAAAACCAGTGGATAAACGGCACATACCGCAATTATTTCAATAACAAATAAACAGTAAATGAATATATTATTGAAATCCCTTACCGGACTCCAGCACATCTTGGCTCATTTCGTAACCCGTTCTCAGAGCGACTGTAGGAGGAATAACAAAAAAAAAAACACACGATTAAAAAGATGTAGGAGCTGAAAGTGGCTTAAATAATGTGTGAAAATTAGAGAGAGAAATGATAAGGGAGAGAGAGAGAGAGAGAGAGAGAGAGAGGAGAAAGCAATGAGAGAGAATAAAAGTGAGAGAAAAAAAAATTTGTAACAAAGGGAGACAGAGAGAGAGAGAGAGAGAGAGAGAGAGAGAGAGAGAGTGTGTGAGAGAGAGAGATAGAGAAAGAGAACTGATGAGGAAAAAAAGACAGAGAGAAAGAAAGAAATAAGGGAGAAGAGAGAGAGAGAAGAGAAGTGAAAAAGGAAGAGAAAGAGAGAATGAAAGTGAGGGAGTGAGAGAAAGAAAGAGACAAATGATGAGAGAAAACAGACAGACAGAAAAAAGAAATGAGAGGGAAGAGAGAAAGCGAAAGTGCAAGAGAGAGAGCGCGAGAGAGAGAAAGGAACAAATGAGGGGGAAGAGAGTGAGAGAGCGAGAGAGATTAAGTGAGCGAGGGAGAGAAGAGAAGAGAGGGAGAGAGAGAGAAAAAGACATAGAAAGAGAAAAATTTTGAAGGAATAAATGAGGGGAAGAGAGAGAGAGAGAGAGAGAATGAAAGTGAAAAAGTGAAAGTGTAAAAGAGAGAGAGAGAGAGAGAGAGAGAGAGAGAGAGAGAGAGAAAAGCTCATGAGACAGAGATCAATGTGCTTCATAAATGTCAGTATGTGTGGGAGAGACGACATACAGAGCGCTGGTTAAAATAGAGACTCAGGCTTTAGAACCGCGGGACGGCCAACAGCTAAACAGCAGCGAAATTAACATTAACAACCCCTCGCAGTCTCGCCCGTGTTTGTGACTCTGTGACCCTCAGACTACCAACCAGAAACTCAGGAGGGAAACCCCGGAGAGGGAGAACAGAACCAGTGCGGGACAGGGACCACAATCCAATAAGATCAAACAAGACAATCAAACATGGCTTTGTTACAGCTGTAAACATCTGGAAAGCGAGAAAGGGTTCGAAAAAAAACGGTCTAATTTTGGGATGAAACTCAATTATTGCGGAACAAGAAGCTTTAAACGGTGTGTCCAAATCTTCCTGGAATGTCTGCAATGATTAGGGATCACACACTCTCACACACTCTCACACACTCTCACACACTCTCACACACTCTCACACACTCTCACACACTCTCACACACTCTCACACACTCTCACACACTCTCACACACAACACACACAAAACTCTTCTAGCGCTAGATAGAAAAGCTATTTTCCCAGCGCAGCGCTGCCACATGGGCCGTGACGGGCGTGAACGCTGCGCGCATTTGACACTCGGCTCTATTGATGTGCTAATAGTGCTGAAGGACAATTCCTCTTTAGAACTGTGATCTGATCGGGTTTGAAGGACAGTCGTGTCTGCTTTTAGGGGTTAGAAGAGGTTTTTTTTTTTCTTTGAGAGGATGCTTATTGTGTTCCAAATCCGGCAAAACAACAAAAGAGCTTTAAGAAAATACTGAAATAAAGAAATTTTTACTTGGAGGAAATCACGCCGGGACGATCACACCATTTAGCTGTTTACCAAAACATGGAATGCAAAAAAAAGTCACAATTTTTGTATTTAACTTTGAGAAAAAATACGATTTGGTTCTAAGGCTACAAATAGAGCAACTTTAACTTCCTCTGACAAACGAGCACTGAAATCTTACAGTATGAATCACTTCTTTTTAATGAGTAATGAAAAAATAATGACAATTTCACACACACACACACACACACACACACACAGAGAACAGCACACGGGGAAAAAAACTAACGCAAAATGCATCCTGTTGAGCATCAGCTTGCGGGTAGAAAGGAGCGAGATCAGAGAAGAAAGTCCAGCTGACAGGCGTGTAACCGCCGTCTATAAACACGTTGAGCAGAAAAACATCCCAGAATGCAACGCATGTCAAATCTTAAGGTGCCGGTTTTCGGGCTCCGTCTGTAGCCACTTCCGCTTTATTTTGTTTCCCAGATTCCAGCATGTACAAGCGAGTGTTGAAATCAACTTTAGGACTGTTGATATGAAACTTCGCCCACAGGATGAGTCGAGTCTCACAGCTTGTTCTTGAACCTTCTCAAAAGAAAAAAAAAGAAAAGAAAAGAAAAGAAACGGCTTCAACGTGAAGAAAAAAAACTGTTAAAACAAAGTGGCATTAACTCCGCGCCTCCATTCAGCCCGAGCTGTCGAGTTGTCTTTGTGACGCTTGACGTCTCTATTAAAAGGAGAGACGAAGGAGCGACAGGCTCGATCTGACAGGCGCTGGGTGACCCAAGCCACCCGCTGCGACCCTTTTCCCCCTCCCAACACACACACACACCCACCTCCTTTGCCACATTGTGCTCGAAGTGGAGCAGCGGACATGTGGGGGGGGAGTTGTGTCCCAGACCTCTGCGAATGAAAAGGACAGTCTCTAAACCCTGCGTGCTGCTCTTTCCACTCGGTGGCAGACGATTCCGGTATAAAAAAAAAAAAACCTCAAATGAAGGAACGAATCTGCTGCTTCGGGCCTTTCTGGAGCACACAGTTGTGACATTCCGCTGGATTAACGGCGGGCGATTACAAAACGGCACCATGAGGGCCAAAACAAAAATGCCACACACACACACACACACACACACACACACACACACACCCACACACACACACACACACAATTATGTCTAAATGGGACAATTTTTAGTAAAAGTATCTGTCCAAGCACATAAAAGAATTCTGCCTGGAGGACGGCGGATCAACGGTTCTGGAGATACCGCCAGAATTTACAGGTTCACAAGGCAGTTACACAACTTTCCCCTCAGAGAAAAAGAAAAGATTAAACTAGAAACACACAAAAAAGTTTTAGTTTGACATTTAAAACTCTATGCTAATGTGGTGGCTATACCGTGTAACCGCACACACTCTTTATCAGGCTAAACTCCAGCAGCAGCAGCCACTCAAACACCCACCCTTTGACCTTTAACCCCTCTGTTATCACTAGTCACACAGCCAGGAATAGAAAGTGCACAAACTCAAGTCACATGTCAGAATGGACAGGCTTTTTTCAAAAAACGTCCTAAATACGTACTTCCCGCCTTTTTCACAAAGTCTGTACTATATACAGTAGTAAAAAAATACAGGCAAAAGTACCCGGATGATTTACTACCTCGGCTCGGATTTGGAAGTAGGCATACGATGAACACTTTTTACTAACCCAGAGAGACGAGTTGGTGACCTGAAAGTTTAAAGTAGCACTTGACATTGTTTCTTCTGGTCAAAATCAACCAACTAACAATTATCCAACTTTCAATTTTTCACTCTGTTGTGATGACAAAGGTCACGTGACCACGTAAACACGGTGGATGTTAAAGCTGTGTAAAAATATCGATACAGCTAACAATCGAAATGAAAGTTTTTTCACAATAGTATATCGATGTTTTTTAACCTTTAGGCCAGATCCATAACATTTTAAACGTTTCATGTTAAACGATTTACGTTGATATTTAATTAAAACCCAAACGACTTCCTCCTCCGCATTTTTAGCTATTTGTAACAAGATGCTAATTACAATGTATTACAACGATATAAATTGTATTGTAATATATAGCGATATTTCATATCGAGGAGGCTTTTGCTTACACACCCATGGAATATGTTAAAAATGACTGATAACCAGACATTACATTAGATTTGTTTCAACTTTGTCATTGCACATGGTTACAAAACCCAGTGAAACATTGTCTTTATTGACAGGCAGCAGTGCCCACCATGAATAGTACAAACTGTGCCATTACTCTTTTCTATCTATCAACATAAAACCCATTTGTTTGCTTTGAGACGCACTACTCGCTCAACCTTGATTCAATACTCAACATGGAACAAGATCGAAAGTAAAATTCCATTACACACACCATTAACATTGCACGGACTTTTTGCGTATAATTATCGAACACAATAGAAGTGTAGAACTGAAACTCAGGACTATTCGTGTCTCTCTTGTTTACTCCACTATATTTTTCTACAATTTTCACCGACATCTAAATTTAAAGTAAATTTGTAACTTTATTACTTATCGAAAATCTTCACTTCCTGTATCAGTATGTTGGGGTCGAAGCACATAATCAACCCCTGTAGCTCCCCTGTAACTCCGAGGGTTAAGAATTTTCTTCAAGGGTCCACCAGTGGCAGCTTGGTAGTGCTGGGCTTTAAACCCTGTAGTTTGACTTATCTTTTTGCACAAACTTGAGGTGAATCTTTACTCTGAGAGAAATTCTCACACCCGAGTAGGACTTCAGCATCAACATCATGGAAACCGACCTCCTGCTGACCCGTCGTTTCATACCGCAGACTAAAGCACGGTCGCCTCAGGAAAGCAGTTAAACCAACGTTAATCACGCTCATGTCGCATTCACGTTTCTGGCACAACATGCCGTGCGCTTGTACGAGGGAGACGCTTTTCGAGAGAGACGAAGTATTTCTGTAAGTCGCTCTGGATAGGAACGCTTGCCAAATGCTGTAAAAACGTAAATGTTATTTATTCATTTGGCAGGCGGCTTATTTTAATCCGGGAAGGAAGCCGACGGTCAGATGCGTCGACTAGAAACATTACTGACGCAACCGTCGATCAAACAAAGTGTCCAAGATGGAAAAAAAAACCCCTACTACTACTTTTGCTTCTAACAATAAACAAAAAATACTGCCAAAAGTACCAAAAATTCAGTAAAAGACATTTGGGTTTAATATGAAAAGAATCTGTTTACACATGGCTGCGTTATCCAACCCACAGCAAATTTTCCCTTAGACCAAACAATATCTATCTAAAAATATCGGTATATGTGCCCGACTGTCTCGCGTCCCAGGCGTGTCTTGTTCGATTAGGTAAACCTAATAAGCTTTAAATATTCATGCTCGGCTTTAGCCTTTAGCTTCACCTTAGTTAGAACTGAGGGATAAGTCGCCCTTAAGAGAAAAACAAAGCCATTATATAGCTGGGAAAAGAAGGAGTATCAGCCCAAGGACATGCACAAGGACTGTCGAAAAGCCAACACAAAAATCCGAAATATTCTGTAAAAGAAAGAAATGATGAGGAAGAGACATTAAACTGGCCGGCCAGAGAAAAGAAAAACGGATGACAGAAATATTATAACACAAAAATGGCAGTCTGTGACATCACAGACGACCTCTATAAAGAGGGGTAAAGGTCTTTCGGTCCAAATATCGAGGTCACGCCACAAAAATAAAAGTAGACGCTACCATAAACGTCTCTTTAGTAAACGTTTCACCACATCAAAGGTTTTCTTTGCTAAATAAAAAGCTATTATTGAAAATCCTACAAACCTTTAGACCATCCGACCAATCAGAATTATGAATTCGAGTCACCGCTGCATTGAATATGCTGCAGGAAAGAACTTCCTGTTTGGTCAGAATAGTAGACTGCTTCACGGCTTTACTTTCTAGAACTAATTTGCATATAATCTGGATTCCGATCTTTCGCTCTTCTGCTTTTGTGTTTTGGTTTCACCGGAGTGAAAGGTGCTGTATAAATACAGTATATCAGGGTTACACGGGGCGCTAACTGCAGAATAAAGTGCTTTGTTGCGTGATGACAGAACATCGGTGACCGAGACCCGACTATAAAAGCTGACGCCTGACAGGACCAGCGTACAGAGAGACCGAGGTGCAAACTCTGGAGATTTGGCTCTGGAGACGGCTTTTACACCATAGAAAATGATGTCGTGGCTTCGTCACGGACAAAGTCTATAGTCGGGTTGTTTAACCGGTGACGCAGTCTGGAAAAAATCTATAAAAGTTGAGTACATGATGGTCAATTCACTGAAAAAACAAAACCCGAAGTTATCGGTAATTTTTTAGCTGACGTTAGAATTCTGGATGCCGATTGGTCGGCAGCCGGTTTATAGTAATGCACCAGTTCGGGTATGTTATCGTCTTTAAAAACAGTCTCTAGTGTTACTGCTCTATTACAGTCTGACAGACATGTGGGTAAGAAAATAGAAAGTAGTAAAGGCTGTGTATTGGCAAGAGCCCTACGATACGATACGATATATATCACCATACAATAGATCACGATAGACAAATAGTTATAAAACAAATAAAATACATGCAAAGCTGGAAACCGCCATGTTTGATTCCGAGACAACGGCTGTATGTGTCAGCAACAACCGCAGAAGCGGTTTAACGGTGCTGGAAAAATATCGTTACAGCGAACTATCGTGATGATTATTCCCGTTAATGTATCGATTATCTAACCTCCAGTATCGATACACATTTTAATTACTCAGTTCCTGCCAAAACACCGTCTGCTCCGGTCCTGTAGTCGTCACGGACACATAGGACTGTTGTCTCAGAAGCAAACATGGCGGGAAAAAATAAGGGGGTTTTAAGTATTGCAGTATATCGTGATGTATCGTATCGTGAGGCCCTTTGCTAATACACAGACTGAAGCGGGTTTTAGTTTGAGGTGAAGAAACGGTAAAAGGAACCGATGGAATAAATACGGAAACGTTTCAGAGACGTCCGTGTTTTAGGAAGAAGAACGAAACCAAAAAAAAAGCGGCAAATTAATATTTTCTCACAGAACAAGAGTAAAAAAACAAATAAAAAGAGGAGTTTAACAAAAAAAAAAAACACACCAACTATTGGTCTGATATTCTATTCAAAATAATAAAATAAAATAAAAAAAAAGAGATAAAAAAAATAGTCTTTGGATTCAACAGCATGTCCTGTCAGGTTCTATTTCTTCTCTGGAGCCACGCCAGCAGGGTCACCCTGTGACATCACTATGACACAAAAACACAAACTTCTCCCAGCAGATTACAAACCCGGACAGAAGCACGTGACCCACCCGAACCAACAGAACCGAGCGGAAACAACAGAACAGAAAAAATGGGTTCCTTTTTTTTCCAGGAAAGAAAAAATTCCTATAAGAAATAAAATTTAAAGGGAAACAAAAAAAAAAACTTATTATGGAGGGAAAAACTAAAGCAATGACTTTTTAAACGGAATTAATAATAAATAAATAAAATGATATAATGTTTTTTAATGTTAAATGTGTGTGTGTGTGTGTGTGTGTGTGTGTGTGTGTGTGTGTGTGTGTGTGTGTGTGTAAAGATAAAGCTTTAGATTTACAGTACAGAGGAACTGCAGACACATCGGGCTCTTATGCAACACAAACCGCTGAACGAACAAACACGCAGAAATAAATATAAAAACACACACACACACACACGTCGAAAAAAATGATTTAATACGTTTAAAATGTTTTTTTTATTTTATTTAAAAAAAAAACTCGAGTGTGAACGCTGAATTCTGCTCCGGAGAAATAACCGGTTTTCGCGTTTCCACCATGAAGCAACTTTCGCACATAAAGACACGCTAATATTAACACAAAAATACTGTTTTTCTCCCGGTTTTAACCCCGAACAGTGTGTGTTACCGGGTAAACGATGTTTTTAGGCGTTTTTTTGCTCCATGTGAGCGCAGACACGAGCACTAAAACCCGCCCGGAACTTCAACCCAAACGTCATTCGAGCACAAGTCATCTTTTATTTTTTTATTATAATAACACAACACATTAAAAATAAAACCCGAAACCCTGCCGGACCTCCAGAGCCGCTGATATAAACCGCAAACCGATTTTATATTAACACTCAAAATGTTTCTTACCTTTTTTTTTCTTGTTTTTTTATAGATGCCGTGTCTTTTTTCCGCCTTCGTTAGTGTCGTTCACGACCTCATTCCAATATGGCCCAAAAGTGCTACCGCGCATGCGCGAACGCCTAACCTACCCAGTCCGCGTGTTAAGCATTCATCCCATATCGTCGGATTAAAAACAATAAAAAATAATCCATTTGGTTTAATTATTAAACACGGAGTAGAAAATTAAAACAACTCGGTTAAAATGACGCTTTGGGCGCACCGACAGTTTGGCGTTTATTTGATTAAATTTAAAAAAAAAACCCAGCAGTAATGTAATAATATAGGCTATAATAATAAGGGCACAAAATATCCTCCGAAAAATGAAGTTAGAATAATAAATCATTGTTTGGGCTGTTTATTTATTCTATTAGACTTAATATAATATCAATGTGGCTGATGACCAAACTAGTTCTTTTTTTTAGACAGCATTGGTTAAGCAACTTAAAAGTTTTTCCGACATAAAGAATCATTTCTTTAATATTTCTTATATGCAATATTCGTATATAATATGTCCAACTAGGTTATTTAACTTTAATATAATATTATATTATTTCCTCCTTGACGTTTTTTTTATCGTTGTTTCTGTATATATTCAGTTATAATTAAAGCTTTTTGTTTTCGTTTAATACGATTTTTTTTTTGCCGTTAATCTTCAGCACTTTCATTTACAGGTAAATGAAACAAAGGCGGCACTTTTTACAAAATGCAGTTACAAAGTACGACCACAAGATGGCGACAGAATCTATTTAATCTTAGATAAAGCAACTTAAATATCATGTAATTTAAATGGTCGGTATGTGTACATAAATAAATCATAAACGGAAATGTAGTCGTTACTATAAAAGTTGATTAATAATTAATTTAAAATTAATTTTATTTTTTTATGCTAATTTCGGTATCCAATAACGTATACTGATTAAAACGAATAAATACATTTACAAACCAGTGTCTGTTTCTAAGTCATTCCAGTCAAGGAGTATTGGTGTATTTGTATATGTGGGCGGGAGACTGTTACTATAGCGCCGTCTGGCGGTGCGGAGTCAAACAGTATAAATGAAATTATTAGGAATAGAAATTTCGTGTCGCCGCCAAATATTCCCTAAATCACTACTGGAAATAAATGTAAACCTTTTATAATCCCAGCATTCGTTTTTATTTATCTATTTCTTTTAAAAATAAATAAAAATTTGTTTGGCTACAACTTTTTTTTTAATCTAACGTAAGTCGCCTTACTTGCATTTATCTCATTCATACAGCTGAGCAGTTGAGGGTCAAGGACTTTGCTCAGAGGCCCAACAGTGGGAATTAAACCCACCATCTTCTGATTACCAGTCCAAGACCTTAAGTGCTGAGCCTCCACTTCCCACAATACGAGTTGAAAAGTTTTGATCGTTTAATAAAACAGTTTAAAGATCATTTAAAAACGAGCGTCAATTTCTTTAATGTTAAAAGCTTCTGTATCCTTTTTTCCAAATATCATTTTATAATGAATTTTTTATTTTAAAAATTCAGGGTGACTTCATAACACGTTCCTTATTACGAAACACCACACACACACACACACACACACACACACAATAACTCCAGCCTTCTGAGATAAAGTTTTTTTTTAATCTAATGGGTGTAATAATAAAAAAATCTGTATCTTCCCCACGATGACAGGAGCTTAGTACAATATACATACATTTATATATATATATATATAGATAGAGAGAGAGAGAGAGAGAGAGAGAGAGATACAAACAAAATCTTAATTCTTTTTTAAAACACCTATATGTATAATAACATTATTAATACTTTATCTCATTATTTCATCATTTATGTGAATATTAAACCTACACCCACTATTTAGTCCCTAATAAAATTGAGTACCATAAACTAATAGACCGACAGTATGACTTCTTTCTGGCTGTAGTTTTTAAAAACAGAAGTGTTGTATGGTTTAGTACGTTTCACAGATTTTGGCTTGAATGTTAAATATCTAAATAAATCCGGAAACAGTCCTGCTTTGTGTTTTAAGAAAGACCGGTGGTAAAATCAAGAAATTAAAAAAAAACAACAACACCACAATAAGAGCAAAATGGTATTGAAACCTACAGTATCACTGAAAAAAATTCCCGAGCCAGAATAATATACTTTATATTATACTGAAGAATTAAAAAAAACGAGGTCCGAGGTCAAAGGTGAGTGGGAGGAGTTTCTCTACGTTTCTATTAATTAACCTGCAAATGAAGCACCTGCATATCTTCAAAATTTAGCACACCAGATACAGTTCCATTAAATTCCAAAGTGTGATCATTAAATTAAAAAAAGCATCCAGTATCTGGCCACTAGAGGGCGCAGTGGCATCAGTTTGTGAGCAGGTTTGGGTTCTGTATTTTTTTTTCCTGATCCAGTACGCTATAAGCTGAGGAGCAGGCATGGGCAGAGTGTATTAACTCAAGGCAATGGGAGTTTTAGAGCCTCCGCGTGTGGCTGCGTCTAACACTGGTTGGATCCCGAGAGCTTTGGCGCCCTCTGAGTACGAGTGTGTGTGTGAAGTGTGTGCAAGTCTCTGTTACAGCAATGAGAACACTTTTCATTTCTCCATAATGGCCTCCATCTTGGGGTTGATAAACGAGAAGCCGGCGAACGCTGACTGGTCCATGGAGTCGATCAGGTTCTTGTCGCTGTGTGAGAGGCGGGGCTTCTCGCTCAGGAACTCCCGGTCAAAGTTGCTACAGTCGTTGGGGGATTTCTGCGGGTTGGACAAGAGCAGGCGTCAGTCAGAGCACAGACAGTAATCGAACATGAGAGCGAACGGCTTTACGGTTGGTTAGAGTGTGATTTGTTTTTGAGTGCCTTGCAATAGGACATTGATTTGACTTTGTCCAGCGTGTGTGAACAATTCAGCTTTATTTTTCTACTCGACTCACATGTGATCAAATTATATAACATTTATGGCATCCAGCAGGCTTATTATCCAGAGTGACTTACATTTATCTCATTGTTACAGCTAAGCAGTTGATAGTTAAGGGCCTTGCTCAGGGGCCCAGTCTTAGCGCTACTGGGAATTGAACCCACAATCTTCTGATTACCAGTCCAACACCCACTTTCCACAATACGAGTTTTAAAAGCTAGGAAATGTTAATAAACTGTGTTAAACGTATTATTTTCTTTTTGTGTGTAGTTTAATTTCCGATTTTTTTCAGAAATAATCGTAAATAAAAAACTGGCTGCTTCACGTGTCTTTTGAACGATAGATGTACAACCGTTCTAGATACCTTAGATGAGACAGAAGAATCCAGAAAATCCCAACTACTACAAGGAATTGTGGTCTGACTTTTAGCCATAAATGGCCAAACAATGTGAAATAAAACAATAAACCAGTCAAAGCGTTACCGCAGTAGTGTAATAAAGGCGCTAGCATAACATCCCAGCTTCAGCGGCTGGGAGTAAAGGTTATTAGCTTATCTTAAGCCTTGGAATCTTAGACCATGTTTCCAGCTCCTACGTAATCATTCATCAGCTTTTGTTTTGGTGTTGAAAAAAACCTTACACAGATTTACGACAACTTATGTAATCCAGTTATTCGTCATGATCCTGAAGGTAATCACCAAAGGAAGGGGAGAAAGTATAGCGCAGCGGTTAAGGTGTTGGAATTACTAATCGGAAGATCGTAGTTCGATTCCCAGCACAACCAAGTTACCACTGTTGGGCCCCTGAGCAAGGCCCTTAACCCCAAAAAAAGAGACGAATGTAAGTCACTCTAGATAAAAACATTTACGGAATGCAGTGAATGTAGATGAATCTGAGGAACGTACCACTTTGGGTTTGAAGGGGGGCTGAACTTCTCGCTTCTCAAGCGCAGGCCAGTTGATGGTCTTAAAGAAGGCATGTCCGCGGATGTTGCCTATGACGCCAAGCCGACGGGTAGGGTCTCGCTCGAACAACTACACGATAATAATCAGACACAGCTGTAAGATTTCAAAACGGTTGTTTGACACGTTGTTGTTTAAAACAAAGGTTGTTTCCACCTTTTCCAGCAGGTCCTTGGCCTCCTTTGTGATCCAGCGCGGGTAGTGCGGCGTGTCCATCCTGATCGACTCAAACAGCTCGTCCTCATCGTCACCCTGGAACGGTGACTGGCCAATCAGCATCTCATAAACCAGCACGCCGAATGACCACCAGTCCACCGAGAAGGTGTATTTCTGCCCTAGTAAGATCTGAGCGCGCACACACACACACACACACACACACGCACATTCATACACAGAGGACGTCGGTCTTAAATCTTTCGGTATTAAACAGTTAAGAGAGCATTTCAATAAAAAGCTGTTATTAGACTTAATATGATCTAATCCTGGGAATTTTTAAATCCACAAGCACCGCTGGACCGGTCCCACCATCCCCTAACGACGCGTGTGTCTCAAGAGTCACTAACTTTCTTCAAGAGGCGACTGAAGACTCACCTCTTCCTCAAAAATTAATTATAGAAAGTCACTCTTTTTTCCTATGTCCAGGGTTTGTACACATTTTTACCAATAAAATCCCATGACTTTTCCATGACTACGAGGTAAATATTTATGACCTGATGTTTCCAGAAATGTCTATAAATATAAATATCCATGTACCACAGCGGAGCTTAAAAATTACAAGCTTTGTAGTTTCTAACACAAAATAAACTTAAGGCCACGTGACGGATCGCGCGAACGTTAACTATTGTAATTTAACCAATATCATTCGTTAAAATATATTGAAACGTACATTACAGATTTATGAACAAATGTCCATGACTTTTCCAAAACTTTATGGGTTTATTTATTTTTCCGAAACTGGGAATTGCTTTTAGAATTTTTAGCCTTTTTCTTTTTTTTTATGCCTTTATTTTCAAACGTTTTTTTTAAGTTGTTCTTTGAGTTGATTTGACTTTTGTAAGTTGCTCTGGATGAGGGCGTCTGCTAAATGATGTGAACTTAAAACCCTGTGAAAACAATTGACCTATTAAATGAGCTGATGATGAACTACTGTGGAATCTACTGCAACACACACACACACACACACACACACCTCTGGTGCAATGTAATCAGGTGTTCCGCAGAAAGTGGTGGCGCGATTCTCTCCAAACACGTTCTCCTTACACATGCCGAAGTCAGCGATCTTAATGTGACCGTCTTTGTCCAACATCACATTATCCAGCTTCAAGTCCCTGAGATTGACAGCAGAGAGCAGGGGACACCATCAATATCTCATAGTACAGCAGAAAAAAATGATTCAAAACTAAACTTATTCTGCACTAATCAGGTTTCAGCATCTCACCTGTAAATAATGCCTTTGGAATGAAGGAATTGCAGGCCGCAAATAATTTCGGCAGAGTAAAACCTGCAGTGGAAGAACAGCACAGCGTTCAATTACCTATACGAGACGTTTTACACTACGTACAACACATCGAACCGTCTCGTCAGGAATATAAGGAATATAAATGCCCACCAGCCATTTTATTTATTTATTTATTTATTTTACCGATCAGAACTTTACACATCAAATCTCAAAACGGATCACGTATAATAGCTGGTTTCACTCTTTCAAGCAGAATATTACAGCTGAAGCATTAAAAAAGGTCAGAGGTTGGCTTTTTTTTTTTCAGATTTTCAGTTCAAGTAATTACATACTTCCTGACTGTTTTAAATAAAAGTACATTATATATAGTATGGTTCCGGGTAGTATGAACGACTTACTACTGATATGGACATGTGATGTCACAGCAGAGTGAATTTAAAGTGTTTAAACTGAGGAACGAAGACCAAAGTTATTTTCTTTAAAGACTTAAAGCACTTGAAAAGTTCCGTGTATGACATACTTCCGCGAATGAGGAGTCGTCTTTCCCGCAGCCACTTTAGAGATAGTAAAGTGTAAATCGTATGCATACTTCAAAATCCAGGCTTGACTAGTAGATCATCCAAAAACTTTTCATTATTGTTTTCGGCTTATTAAGGATTCAGACATACTACTTGTCTCGCATACTTAGTTTCGCTTACTATATAGTATGAAAGTATGCGAATATCTTGTTTTTTTATTTTTGTTTTTTTTTATTCTATTGTCTCCCTTACAATGTTGACGACTAAAGAAGTACATGATAATCTATTAGTAAAGAAACAGATCGGCGAGTTGATCTGATTTTTCTCTAAACCGGTTCTACTTTAGGTATAAGGGTTTTTTCTGGAGTACTTTAAGTGAAGATGACGGTCTTGTTCGGCTGGTTGTGCGGTCGTTTAAAGGAAACCGGCAGTCACTTACGTGGCTCTGTAAAGATCAAATCTGCCTTTGTCCTGAATGTGAAACATTAAATCTCCTCCGTTGAGATACTCCATGACGAAGAATAGGTGCTCCTGTTCACACAAACATCAGATCAGACACGCAGACATATAGTTATTACATTGCATAGTAATAGTTAGACAGTGTTTCTAAAATGACTAATAATGAATGACAGACTTCATTTAAAAAGAAAGGGTAATTCTATCATGCGTAGGTGACAAAAAGTATTAATTACACTTAATTAACCCTAGACTTGTGTAAAAAAAAAAAACTGTAGGTGTATAATTAAGCTTTAAACTGTTACGATACTTAAACTAGTGTATTAAAATCAGTTTCCCTCCTGAACTTGTGGTTGATCGTGTACCTTGGTCTGGATGGTGGAGTAAAGGTGTGTGAGGAAGGGATTTTCCCAGGCTAATGCTAGCACCCTTTTTTCCACCATGGTGCATTCCACATCGTCGTCCATTAACACCACGTCCTTCTTCAGCGCTTTCACTGCAAAGTACTCGCCGCGACCCTTAAGCTCCGCCAGCAACACCTACCACGTCCGGACCCAGAAACCAGAAGTGTCGTTACACAGGACAGGCTTTGTGTGTATGATTAAGACAAGAAAATGTCCTATTGTCCTAAATGTCTCATGCTCAGGTTCATTTTTTGCGCGAGTTCTCACCTTGCCGAAGCTTCCTTTACCCAACACTTTGTGGAAATCGAACTGGTCAATGGAAAGGTGTGTGGAATGGGACTGGTGTGGGACGCTGGTAGGTGTGGGTGTGTGACCATCCCACAGCTTGTCATACGGAGCGCTATCTGTACACACAAACACGAACAGACAACGAGAAACAGATTATCAGCAGGGGTGGGATTATTCAGCACCTTGTGCCAGTAGTTTCAGCGTTGGTAGCCTGGTAGTAAAAAAAAAAAGAACATGTGACCAAAACATTTGCCTTTGTTTTCTGTAAATTGTTTAAATTGCTTTTATCTTGCATGTGTTTTTTTTAAGGTTTTCCAAGATTTTTCAGCAGAAACACTTACAAAAGTAGATCATCAATTCAATGATGGCAACCTTTTTTGATCCGCTGATGTATGTGCGTACAAGCCGAATGTGTGATGCTGAATTTTCAGATTTTTTTTTTTACGTTCCTGCAAATCTTTAATGAGGAGTGACGAGGATTACTTCTGACTTAAAACTAATCATCAGATAAAATAAAAGTTCTAAACACAAAGTTCCCCAAATAGTTTCTATGTATTATATTATGACATATACTGTTTGTATTACTTAACAACATCCAAGTATTAAATGAAACAAATAATTTAACAATACTTTATTTTAATGTCCACAAAATATAACAATTTTATATTCAAAAATATTTTTTTATTTGTTTTCTATTAGATTAGATACAACAGTAAATATTTAGGCATTATCAGCTACTGATAGCTTACGATATATAAACTTACGATTTTATCTACTTACAACTTACGATATATCAAACGAGTTACGATATTTCCCATATTTTTTTAATCGTGACAACAGCGTGATATTATGGAAACACGTATCTACAGCTACCTCGTGGCAACTCTTATATAAGCTACCATGGGAAATTTGGGACTGTATCATAGCAGGTATAGTTATATCGATATTTCGACTTCCCACTTAAGTTAATTTTTAATAGTAGAAATTGACTTTCACTTTGCTACATTTGATGCCTTTTCTATTAAATGAACATGTAGGATTTTTTTTTTCAAGGTGTATTTTATCTAGTTGTGATTGTCAGTATTTTTTCTGAAGTAAGTAAATCTGATAAAACAGTAAAGGCTTACCGCCTGGTTCCAGAGGCACACGTTTGGCTATATCCTGATAAATGCCGATGTCTGACAGAGTGGGATCGGGACGCTTTGTAGAGGATTTCTGAGCAGAACGGAAAGAATAAGATGTCATCATAAAAAAAAAAAAAAAAAAAAAAAAAAAAAAAAAAAAAAAAAGATCCAGCAAATACAAATAAAAAAAAGTAGAAACTGAATGTAACGATGATGTAATGATGATGTAGGCACTGCTATCTTTTACTATAAACCAGGCTGTGGGTCACTTACTAAGCTAACTTGAGTCAAAGCTTCGGCAAGAAGTTTCTGATTTATACCACAGAGGTTGGCTACTTTTGTCTGGCATTTGTGGTGGACGTTCATCCCGCAGTCTAAATAAAGAGAATGAAGAAATTAAGTGTAAAGTAGATAGCAATAAAGACCTGGTGGGTACCAAACATTTGCTATATTTATATAGAAAATGTATTTGACAATTGAAGTATCTACACTCACCGTAAACTCACACACTATTCATATACATCTATTTATCGAGGGCTGTGTATTGGAAAGCGCCTTCCGATATGATACATATCACGATACATTGCAATAGATTACATATCGCAATGCATTGCAATATTTCAAATAATAATAAAACATTGTAAAAAAAAAAAAAAAAAAAAAAAGAAAATAGCTAAATTCCAAAACAACAAGGAAGTTGATTTGACACGCAATGAGGGTTGTAATTAAATATTAATGTAAATCAGTTTGAAATGTAATTTAATTGCATATCGATACTCGAGATTATAATATCGATACACTATCGTAAAAAAAAAAAATTTGCGATAGTTAGCTGTAACTAAATATTTATTCACTAATTTTTGATGATTTATTTATTTAAATTTAGGAATTTATTTTTGATATTATATAACACAGCATATATGAAGTAAATGTACATTTCTGTCTATTGGCAGATTCTCTTATCCAAAGCCACTTTTAATGGTTTGAATTATACAATTAAACTGTTATGCTCAGGGGCCAGCGGTGGCAGCTTGGTGGTGCTGGTAATTAAAGCCTTAACCCAAGGGTGCCTCGTAGTGAGGGGGAGGGGGGCGCTGTTGAGTTACAATGCCAACGCACTTTAAGGTCCCCAGAGATTTGTTCTGCTAATGGTAACAGTACTAGCAGCAATGTAATAGTATGTTTGGTGCAGAATGGGGGTGGTATTTTTTTTATAGGGCCTACAATTGTTAGCGGCGTCCCTTTAGTAGCCAAAGCTTAAAGTTGTCAAAGTTTAAAAAGCTAATTCGTATAAGCAACCCTAGAAAACTAACCGACAATAAATCTTGTCTTACCTTCGCATTTGAGTCCCTGCTTGACCATTCCCCAAAGCAGACTTCCGCAGTGATCGCAGAAGGTCGGACTCATGTAGTTGTGCGTCTTGAAGCGATGGGGCATGTCGATCTTGAAGCGCTCTTTCTGGAACTGCACACACACAAAAGAGCCATAATTCACTGTGCAGTGTAGACCCAAAGGCCTGCGATTTCGTACGCAGTCTCGATCACGCTGCATTGTGCCTGTTTAAAGAACGGAATACTTTACTCTTCCTGCCCTTTTCCCTAAGTTTCCTACACGTTTAAGAAGCTCAGATTGTGGCTTCGGGCCCTAAACCGGTGTTGGCTCCTTAAACCAGAGTCCAGCAGCTCTGGAGCTGTCTCCCTGCCACAACTGAGCACATGTCTCTATTGATTGATCAACAGAAGACTCTGATCCTGAGTCTATAAGCTGCCAGTCTGTCCTGCTGGAACTCAACCCTTTCACTCCCAAACCTGAAGCATGTTCTAGGGTTGAGATGGTGAGCTTTTCTGGAGATTTATGAAGGAATCTAGTGTTTAAATGAAAGAGGAACTAATCAAGATGGAGGTGTTTACACTTTTGCAGGTTCGATACAACAAAATAAATTCACTGTTAATTCTATTGCTACAAAAAGGAATGCAGTTCCCATTCCTGCTTTCTGATGACTGATTTTTTGACACTATGTGTATGTATGTAGTTTTTTTACTTATTGTCCAATATCAAATTTCACTTGTTTGAATAAGCAATTGCTAGCATGTTCCTTTGCAAATAAATATAGGGGCGTCTTCACTGATACGCTTTTTTTTAGCAGAGAGTATTTAAACCAGTTCTATGGCCCCTTCCATGCGATGCACCTTTAACAAACACACATGTCGGTGTGTTGGTCTTTACCACAGTGTCTCGGCTGTTGGCTGCCGTTCCTGTGCATCTCCCGATGATCTTATCAATGCACTTCTTGTGAATGGCCGCATTGCACTCTGGGAAAGAAGCAGAGAGCAGGGGACAAAGGTTATATGAGGTAGGAAGCTTGTTTTAGTGAAGGGGTTTCACATGTGACAACGAACGATGAAAGTCGTAATATTTATGATTCTCTTACGATTGGGCTTTTAGGGAAAAAGTATTTACTATAATAATTTATTTTAGTGCTTTTATTTTTATGGCTTTTAAAGTCCTGGTAAGTGTGTGTTTGAGAATAAAAAATAAAAAAAAAAACTCACGTCTGCATTTATAGCCCTGTTTGTTGAGCCCCCTGTAAGTGGACAGAAAAAGTGTTTGTTAGATCAGGTGATACTCCAACCAGGCTAAAACACCCCAGCTTTTTTTGTCATGTCTAGCTAATGAAATGGGAAATGCCTCAGAATCACTAATAACACACACTTCCACCTGCTGGAAGTGAAATGGAAGTAACAGGATAAGAATGTTGTACCATAATATAAAACACTAACTGAGAATAATCAAAACAATACTGTGTAATATTTATCCTGACGTTTGTTCAATATCGCAATATTTTCTTATCATCACGTCGATCGGCTCACCAGACGAACTCTCGGCAGACGGAGCAGAACGTCGGCTGTTTAAAGAAGGTGGCGGAAAACTCGTGGTTTTTGATGAAGTGAACTTTGGCCTGTTTGATGGCTCCTCTCCTTCGATTCAGCGTTAAAATCCCGTCCTCTGCTTTCTCCCTGGTTGACGCTTTGCTTTCTGGAAGACAGTTGGATTAAAGAATTTATTGGCCTGCAAAACACTACACCGCATATCAGGGTTATTTGTAACGTGAGAAAAAAAAAAACAATGTAATGCTACAACATACAAAGACAAATTTGTAGCAACATTGAGCTCGGTCAATTGTTCGCTGCATTTTTAAACAAAATACTATCCGACACTGGACTTTCTAAAAGAGAACGCTGTGCCGTGTTTGCAGACTAGATCGGATCGGAACTGTAAAGTCGCACCACACAAGCGCAAGTAATCGTTTTAATTAACGGTAAACCAGCTTATGACCTCCACTTACTGGAAATACCTCAATCTTAGGAAACAATTTTTTTTTAAATGCAAATCAGTGCAGTGGGCGTTTACCTCTGAGACAGCAATCTGCCACGCCCATTTAAACAGAGCGTTTTGATAAAGGAGGGACAGAAAATCAACAGAAAATCGATAATTACTGCTGTTTTGATAAAATTGGACCTCTACGTGGATCTCAGAGAACAAAAAAATATTTTAAAAAAGAGGAATACTTTTAAGGTACAGCGTCGCTCTATAGGTATTATGAATTTACATTACAACATTTACAGCATTTAGCAGACGTCCTTATCCAAAGCGACTTACATTTATCTCTTTTATACAACTGAGCAATTAGGGGCCTTGCTCAGGGGCCAAACAGTGGTAACTTGGTGATGCTGGGAATCGAACCCTGATCTTCCAATTAGCAGTCCAACACCTTTACCACTGTGCTACCAACTTTCCCACTTTACCATGGGAGGAATCGAGTCTGCATTTGAATATATAAAAGACAGGAGCAGACTGTCAATGTGAAACTGTTTTTGACTCATCTGTCAACTTAAATAAACATATAAATGGCATTGTGGGATTCTGCTGATGGAGCAGAATGTGAATGAGGTCAAGGCGAAAGAAAGAAAGAAAGAAAGAAAGCAGGAAAACAAAAAAGCTGAAAACAAATGAAAAAAAAACTCAAAGAATGAGGACGTGGAGACAACTCACTAAAGTAAACATTATGTTTCGGTTTTATGGCTTATTGACAGGACACAGTTTGGTGTTTGGTGTGTGTTTTGGATTAGAAGCTGCTTTCAGGAGGCCCGTACACACACACACACACACACACACACACACACACAGAGGACATAGCAGAAGCCTGTTCAGACATGAGCTCTAAAAATAGGAATTACTGTGCCTCCTTTCAGGAAGCCTATGAAATCAGGGTGGAACCAGCGAGGGTGTCTGCCATCTCAACCGGTCGGTAATACATACACACGCACACACACACACACACACACACACACACACACTCTACTAACACTACTGACCTCACAGACCACAGCGAAAGGTGCTTAATCCTTTCTAACACTGTTCTTGGTGCTTCTTTTTGTGTTTTGTTCACAGTAAAGGCTGAGCCTGGATAATGTTAGAGGTATTTATTAAACCTCACCACCAGTGCATCACCACTAGGGCTGGAAATCATTTGGGGGTTTTTTCCTGATACCACTGCCAAATAGACATTTTTAAAACAGTAGAAAAGAGCCTAAAAATGGTGCTAACCTTTAAGTGCAGTTTTTAATTGAAAAAGTAATTAAAATTAACAATATATTACAAGTATTACAGAAATACTTTTTGAACACGGTACATCCCTCCGCTTTCAACTTAATCCCGTGTGCCTTCAAGCGTTTCGTTAGATTTGACGCGTTTCCCCCTTTAACGTTACACGCAATTATTAAAACACATTTATTGCATGCCAGAGTGTTGAAATCTTTTGTTGTAAAAAAAATATACAACCCCATGTTCTGAATTTTTAGCTTAAGACTTAAATTTAAGCATGTTTGGCGTAGCTAGCCAACGGTGGGCTACCCACTGCCGCCAGAGCGAGTGTACCGTGTTCACATGCTCTCATTTCAGGTTGTGCTTTTTAAGACGGAATGTGAAGCATCATGGCATTCAGTTGGGAAATTATTTTATGTCCTGTGCTTCTAATGTCCAATTTAAAGGACAAATATTTTAATTGCTCGCTGAAAGCGGCGCCGAAATTGGCAATCTGATTCGGTTCTGGTACACACAGTTTTGGTACCCAACCCCAATCACCACTAGGGGCACTACACAGGGTTCCCGCTTCATAAAAAGTGTATGATAACATAAACATACTCATCTGAACATAAATACAATCTCAACATTACTACATTAAGCGTCGTTTACATGGTAGAACATATATACTTTTCTACATACTGTGTGAATCTGGACTTACCCAAGTCATTATCTTCAACGAAGAACTGTACGGACATCATGACCTTTCCAGAGGGTTGCAGGTCTACCCAAAATTCTGCCCGGCCGTTGCCCTTTTTGCAGCGTTCCGCAAGTACCGACACGCCTACGGTGGCCTCGGAGAGAGGCTCCTCAGCCGTCTTCATCAGAAGAACCTGGATCACGCGGCCTTCGTAGATATGAGCGTCGAAGGTGGACTTCCACGCCGGGTACATGGTGGGTTTCCTCTGGACAAGAGTCTTACCCCGCTCTGGGAGGCAAAAGAGGAAGAGAGGGAAGAAAAGAGAGGGAAAAAAGAGAATTAAAGATAAGTTAATTGTATAGTTAGCTCAAGTTCATTTGTACTGTGTGAATATGATTCCCGTGTCACACTGTAGGACCTCAGTTGTCATAATGTGAGACTGGACCAGTCGAGACGTGTCAAAAACGTACGCGTGCGAGGAGAATCGTCCAGAGTTGTACGTTATCAATCCGTGTCACATTTAATAACCCACATTCTCTCGCTAAACCTTTGCTATTAGCAGACAAACAGAAGTGAACGACACGTCCTGAAACTCTTATAAGACTCAATACATTTTTCTTCCTGCTGTTTTGGTCCACTGGACTCGTTTTCCCTATTTTCCTGATGGTGGTTTTGAAAGTCTGAAATCTTTTGTGGAACAAAAAATCGCCATTAAATCGTCTGTAATGATCAGAAAAAGAAACGATTAAAGAAGTTGTGCTGCAAACAGATTAGTTACTATTTTCATCACTAATTATTAATATTTTCTTTCTCTCGAAATTTCTGTCATGTATTTTGTAAAAGGGTGTGGACGTCATCGAAACTTTGGAGTGGGCGTGTTTTTCCGGTAAATAATATTTTTATAACCACTAAGAAATTTATGAACGGTGATGTTATTTCTGACATAACTATAACCGGAGTTTTAGCAAATAGCTAATTAATTACAGCTAATTGTGTGTGTGTGTGTGTGTGTGTGTGTGTGTGTGTGTCTATCTCAGACATACGAACCTGTACTGAGAGACTCCTTCATCTTGATGGCACAAAACGGTGCATCTGTCAGGGGAGAAAGGCTCCCCAGATTAAAATCGTTGAAGGCGATCCGCAGGAACGGCGCCATGACCAACACACAACTGAAACACAAACAACAAGAAACAAAGGCAGAAAGATTAAACAACAGCTGTCTGCAGAGCAGGATTGAGCGAATGTACAGGAAATGTATTAGGAGTTGCCACAGAAAGAGAACCGTCCATATTACGACGTCCCTTTTCTTTAAACTACATGAAAATTATGGGATTTAGCTGTACGTAACCTCTGTTAGCTGTACGGGAGTGTACGTTTTTTGGGGTGGTTTTTTGTAACTAAAAAGCTTGCATGTAGACATTTGTGGAGCCAGGAGAGCGGAAATGTGTGTGTTAATCTCACACGAAACTATTAACCGGTTTCTACAGCTTTTCATCATCTCCTGTTCCTCTTTTGTTTTGTGCAAAGTTAAATTTCACACCTGCCTGAAACTCTTTTTCCTGTGTTTGCATCATTTCTTTGCACTTTTATGTACCGGATAAAATTTTAAAAGATGCTTTCGTATACTTTACAGTACAGCAAGCCCAGTCCTATGGTGTCTCAGACAATGGCCATAAAGGGAACTGTCCAGTTTCTTATACGACAGGGTGTGTGTGTGTGTGTGTGTGTGTGTGAGCTTACAGACTGCTTAGGTGTGTTTTTGCGCCTTAATGCCATCAGCAATGCAGTTTGCATTAAGGCGCAAAAAAAAAACACCTACGCAGTCTGTAAGCTCACACACACACACCCTGTCCCAGGTGATTCTGTAAATAAAAAGGGTGTCACGGCTAGCCTTTATAACTTTTAATGACATGACACAGAGGGATCGTATCAATCGTATAAGAAACTGGACAGTTCCCTTTATGGCCATTGTCTGAGACTGGGCTTGCTGCAATAGTCGGGGTCATCGGTTGTTAACCCGCAACACCGGTTACGTCAATCGCCACCGTGCCACCATCCACCAACGTTGTTAAAATTTTAGTATCTTTATTTTTAGCAGATATTTAATTAACTTCAGTAAAAACCATTTCGTTTAGAAGACGGACACTGAAATTGAAAAACAAACACAACGACAGAAGTCCAACTTTGTTTATCACATGACTTTCGATATTTTTCACGTTAATAAAAGTTCTGGGTTTAATATAAGTGACGAGCTAAAATCATAAAGAAGCTGAGCTCCGATCAGTGTATGGACCTTACAGCAGTCTGGAGGAAGCGGTTTCCAGGTCAGCTTACACGGTCACTAGTTTCTAAGATGGCAAGACAGAAAGAGGTTTAAAATCTCTGTGACATCATAACACGAATGCCATTAGAAGCTGATCTCGAACCAGCTGGCCAGTTTTTCTGCAAGTACGACCAAAGGGCGAGTGGTGTGTGTGGTGTGGGGTTTGGGGCGAGTGCTGGGTTTTAGCACGTTGCTATGGTGAGGATTAGACGGCGTCTGGGCTTCCAGATTCCAGACCTTTCTACAAGTTTTTCTTCCTATCACAGAATACCGACAACGTTATTCGCCTAGAAACTTTACCTTTTTTTTTTTTATAACAGCAGATAAACGAGATATTTTTCTAAAGCAAAAGCACAAGCTAACAGAATCGAGCGGTTGCGACGTGTGTTTCTCTGCAGCGGTGGGGCTCTGATTGGGGGCAGGAATGAAATGTAGAGCAGGTGGAATGGGACCGGGTGGAATTGTTACACACTCGCACTCGCGCAGAAGACAAGCAATGCCACACCAAGTGTTACCCGTCATTAGGTGAGGATATTTGTACACAGGACTGACAATAATTTGAAGAATGGATCATGCAGCATGAACATTTCTCTCACTTCTCTTTCTCTTTCTCTCTCACACACACACACACACGCACACACACACACACACACACACACGCACACAGCTGCAGAATTAAAACGAGAATCAATCATTTCCCAGGAGAGCGGAAGAAATGAGCACACGCTGTAAAGGCGGGGACGAAGAGACTGCTGACATTGAAAGAGACAGCAGGAGACAAAATGAGAAAACTTAAAATTATTTTTAAATACTAGTATTTGGATTACTTTTCATTTTCAAATTAATTTTTAGGGAATAAATTAAACGGCGACTCTTACGGTATGCGTAGTTCTTTATACGTTTCGCAGACATGGACATTGTGTGTGTGTGTGTCTCCACACACTGTGTGTGTGGCAGCGCCATTACTAAGTGATTGATAAAAAGCAGAAAGTCACATGACTATTAGTCTTAACTTTGGTTGCTTTAAAAAAAAAAAAAAAAAAAGGACTACACACCTACGGGGCAAACAGTGAAATATTTATAAATGCTAAATGTGCTAATACATGTTTGCTATGCTAATATTAGCCAAGATGAATAAATAATACATATGATGATTATTCACTTTGCTGATACATCTAATGTTTTACATAAAATTTCAATCTGTTTTAATTATTTCTTTTAACACCCACAAAAAAAACATGTCTCCAGGGTGGCCAGTCAATGACAATCAGTTATAAACTTATTTTTCACTTGAGTATCGATTACATTCTGGTATCGAACTAAAATTACGGTATTGACTTATAGCTGCTAAGTATTTCTAATGAGTGATGAGTAACTCGTCTAATTGCTGTCTGTTATGCCAAAGTGTGTGTGTGTGTGTGTGTGTGTGTGTGAGACTCAAATGTGCTGAATTCTACACAAGTCTGTAAACTGTCTGGTTACGCAGGTGTAGAGGGTAATCTCTGGGTTTATTATGTTCTAACACACACCGCTTGTCTGGTTTGGTTACTAGTTTACACACTGCGTGGCTGCTTGACTGCTGTATTTGTTCAGCCGTAATTGAAGGGCAGACCTGTGTGTGAGTGTAGCTTAGATACCTCCTACCCTTTTTTTTTTTAACATAGACTTTGGTTACACACACACACACACACACACACACATTTGGAGAAGCACAAGTCAGCAGAGTACAGTCAGTGAGTAAGGACTTAAAAAAAATTCTCCATGTGTGTTCCCAACAACAAGATATCCCTTTCTGTCTCCCCCTCTCTGTCTTTCTTTCTGTCTGTCTCGCTTTTTCTCTTTGTTTTTCTTGTCTCTCTGTCTCTCTGATTCTCTTTCTCTGTGTTTATTTTTGTCTCTCTGTCTCTCTCTTGCTCTGTCTTTCTCTGTCTCTCTCTGTCTTTCTCCGTCTCTCTCTGTTTCTCATTGTCTCTCCCCATGTCTTTCTGTCCCTCTCTGTCTCTCTCTGTCCCTGATTTCTTTTAGTCCCCTTTAGACGGAGTTTCAGATTTACAAACTGATAAACTTTAACAAGGCACTTAGTCAAATGAACCGTGACGCTATAGTGTATGAGGTCCTGGGATTCAAGTGTGTGTGTGTGTGTGTGTGTGTCGGGGGTGCAAATCTTATAACTATTTTTTTAAGAAAGTGTTTCTGCAAATAGCTTTAAATCTCTGAAACAGTTAATTATTCTATTTTGGAACGTCATCGCTGGTGATGTAAGCAGAAGCAGGTGGTCCAAACGTGCTGTGTGATCCCTGTTCAAGGTAACAAGCCTGTGTGCGTGTGCGTGTCTAAAGCAGGCAGCGGAGTCGATACAGGATTCCTTTGCTCTGCTCTGATTGGCTGCTGGTTACTAACAGCCAATCAGATAGTAAAATCATTGCTCGAGTCTGGATTTAAACGTGATTATCTGTCTGTTTGGGCCGAATCCATCAGACGAGCTAAAAAAAAAACCCTGCGTCAAATGTAAAGAATTGGCTTTCAGAAATACTGAGCGTAGTCAGGTGATCAGACAGCGTCTACTTACATACAGACCTGTTGATCCAGTCTGGGGTGTTTAACTAGCAGGCTTGTTTACCACCACCTCAAGATGACATGCTGCTGGGCGTCAAACTCCTAGATTTGAACGAATGACGTAAGTGCAGAAATGAGACTCGTGTCTTGTTTTCCTGGATGGAAGACTACCAGAAAACAAGATTTATCAACCTGAATCACACGAATCTGCTGGGAAAACAGTCCGACGCGTCATCAGCTCGATCAGAAACTCGACTCCAGCCGTGTGTCTTTTGAAAGAACGAATATGTTATAGTATAAGACGACACGGGATTATTATGCTGAAATCATCTGATTTCGCTGGGGGAAAAATAAATTATTCGAGTTCATCTGATAACAAACTGAAAAGACTGGACACTTTTTTTAATTGGACTTTTCGGTTAATTCGTTTTTACGTTTTAGTTATGTAGTTATTTGCTTTTAATAAAAAAAAATTTAATATAGTTTTTTTAAGAAACAATAATTTGCATTATCTAATTCCAGCTTGTTATGATTTTAGACTCAAAAACTCAGATATACAAATTGATCATTTTTCAATAAAATTTCAATTTTTTAAAGTGTATTTATGGATTATTTTCCAAAAATTAGCTTTACTCTCTTTCGGCCAGTGTGATGATCAGAGCAGGACCGCGGTGACGAGCTTTGTGAGATCTGATCTAAACATTGCTGCGAGGCAAATCTTCTGTGTGAGAGTTTAAAGCTGTCGATTAGCTGCTCCAGACAAATTTCCATCCAATTTGGCTGCTTGCTTGAAGGAAGACTTTACATACGAGCGTCTGTAGCGCGAGTGTGACTGAGGTGTGGGTTTCTGAGCCGCCTGTCTTACATTCACACTCATACCTACAATAAACACAATGCAAGTAAGAGAATCAATGGGGGGTGTCTGCAATCTCCTAGATAAGATACACCATTCTACAAGAAAATAACACTGAACCAGAGAAAGAGATAGAAGAAAGTCAGAGGGTTCAAGGTCAATACTGAAGTACTGCAGGTACCATGTGACTCATTTCAGAAAGCAATTGATTTCTCTCTTCCCTCGGGCTCAGAAACAGGAGCCTGCTTGCTCTGTCTCTGTCTCTCTCTCTCTCTCTCTCTCTCTGTGTTTGTCTCTGTCTCTCTCCCTTTTTCTCTCTCACACACACACAAACAGTGTGAAAAGTGAAAAGGCAGTTGCCCTTAAATAAAAAAAAGAAATCAGGGGAAGCTGTGTATTCCAGACTCCCTGTTTGCTATGTGTGGTGTGTGTGCGTGCAGTGTGTGTGTGTGTGTGTGTGTGTGTGTGTGTGTGCGTGCAGTGTGTGTATGTTTGCGAACAGTAACAGTGTACAGTCAAACCTGCTGCGCTACTCTCTCCGATCTATTATCACGGACAAAGAATGCAGGAACAGGTCTGAAAACAGGTCTACTGGTGTACGGGTGAGTTTCTGTGTGTGTGTGTGTGTGTGTGTGTGTGTGTGTATATATATGAGTGTGTACGGAGTGTGTGACAACGACTCAGAGAAATGAGTGAGAAACAAAAATGTCCTGTCAAAATTGTGTGTGCAAGAGACAGATGTTTGTGTTAGGATTAACCGAACACAAGTGTAACTCAAAACAACTCTAGGTGTGTGTGTGCAAGTGTGTGTGTGTGTGTGGTGTGTGTCATGTCTCCCGAAAGGTGAAAAAGAAAAAAGCCTTTGATCTTGTCTCTCAGTGCATTAAGCCTGGTGTCCATTTCTGCTTTCTACACACTTTACAAAGACTTTATTAACCTCACCAGGCCACCCGTTGCACTCAAAGCACCTCCTGTGTGTGTGTGTGTGTGTGTGTGTAAGAAGAGCAGTGTTGTAGCCCTGAACATCTATATAGCATCAACACAATCGCTATTCGAGACCAGTGCAGCAGCTATTCCAAATCTACACAATAACTGTGCGAAAGCTACATGAGGTCTGTGCGACAATGCTGTAGAAAAGAAAAGGCTTCACGATACAATTTATCACGATACACTGGTCACGATACAATATATCACGATAACAACTGTCACAATATGTTATATCACCATACAACGATCATGATACAAAATATCACAATACAATACGCTACGATATATCACGATACAACGGTCCTGATACAATATATATCGATACAGTGGTCCTGATACACTATAACACAATACGATATATCACGACATATTGCAATACAATACATATTGCAATACATAATAACACGTCAAATAAAAAAAAAAATTTAACAAATAGCTAAAAATATCACAGATACAAATGTAAAGATACAATTTCCCCAATGTTTGCTTCTAAAAAAAAAAAATCGCCATATAGTGACATCTAGAGGAGAGGAGGAGAAGAAGTCGTAATTTAAATATGTATCGATACTAAAGGTTAGAATATCGATACAGTAACATAAAAAGGAACACTATAGTATCACTTAACATAAAAAAAGGAACACTATAGTCAGCTTTATCAATATTTGTTCACAGACACTGTTCTTTTGTAGTAGAACAGGAACGAAAGAAACCGTGCGGTTGCAGCATCAACGCGGTCTTGAGTCAAAAGAGGATGAGTGCGTTGTGCAAGTCAGATCACAGCTCTGTGGTCAGGAGTGTAATGACACAAGTGATTTAAGAACAATTAAAGTAGGGGCTGTTCACCACCTCGCTCTTCATCGGTGTCACACTGATTCAGCGGCAAAAAGAAGTGGATGAAATGAAACGACTGCGGCGGGAGGGGTGAAACGGGGTGGAAATGATGAGTAGAGAAAATAGAGAACTACTGAGCGTTGGAAAATGAGTCAGAGTCGACCCAGCAGATGGAACTGAGGAACACAGCTTGTAAACGCTTCTGGGATAAATGCTGATGTGTCAGAGGACACAATAACTGTGGACACACGATGCAACGCCAGCGCGCAACGTCCAGAATGAAAACGAAAGAAAGAAAGAAAGAAAGAAAGAAAGAAAAGAAAGAAAGAAGAAAGAAAGAAAGAAAGAAAGAAAGAAAGAAAGAAAGAAAGAAAGAAGAAAAAGAAAGAAAAGGAAAAAAAAAGAAAAAACAGAAAGGGAAAGAAAGAAAAAAGAAAGAAAGAAAAAAGAAGCAAAGGAAATAGAAAAAAGAAAGAAAAAGAAAGAAAAAGAAAGAAAAAGAAAGAAAAGAAAAAAGAAGAAAGAAAAAAAAAGAAAAAAGAAAAGAAAGAAAGAAAGAAAAAGAAAGAAAGGGAAGAAAACCCCCCCAGGAAGAAAGAAAGAAATAAAAGAAAAAGGAAAGAAGAAAAGAAGGAAAGAAGAAAGAAAAAAAAAAAAAAAAAAACAGAAAGAAAAAAGGAAAAGAAACAAAAGAAAGCAAAAAAGAAAAAAAAAAAGAAGGAAGGAAAGAAAAGAAAGAAAAAAAAAGAAGGAAAGAAAGAAAGAAAGAATGAAAAAAAAAGAAAGAAGGAAAGAAAGATGCAGACAGACTAAAGAAATAAACACTTCAGGAAAAAAGTCCCAGAGTTTACCACAGCGTTCACTTCTTTTTTGAGCGGTGCCGATATTCCAACCCTTTTTATATGATACTGAGATTGCCGTTCATATGTGTATTTATTTATTATTTGACATTAAGGAACTAAAACTAATCATTTATTGTCTCGGTTTTAAAGTCATAATATATACATGTCTATAGAATAACCCTCGTGGTTTCAGCCATGGATACTTCATTAAAAAAAGTCTCTATGTATGACGTCACATTTTTGCATCCGTTTTTAACAAGATGATTAATTACGTTAACAAAGTGCTTAAGGAAGATTGTGGGCTCAAATCCACCGCCGAGGTTAAACTGCTGGGCTCCTAAGCAAGGCCCTTAAAAAAAAGTACGATAAATGGATAAGGGTGTCTGTCTGCTGTAAAAGGTAGAGGTAAATTTCAGACAGTGGACAGAACGCGCTAGTCTGTGTTATTAAAAACGCATTATATCAGCTGGGTATTAGGAAAAAAACAGAAAACAAAAACAATAGGATGAGATCAACTGGTGGGGAAGTGGTTAAGGTGTTGGACTGATACCAGAAAGACCGGGGTTCAATTCCCAGCCCCACCATGCCACCACTGTGGGTCCCTGAGCAAAGCCCTTAACCCCCAATTCAGTGATAAACTTAAAGGAATTGAATTATTGGTGGTGTAAACAGGACTGAGGTGACCGGAGGGTATTATTGCATTATAAACTGAAGGAAAAAGGGGTATTAGATTTGTTTACGGTTCTGATTCGCTGTACTTCTTTATTTTAAGGTCTAGAGTTGGTACAGATTAGAACCCTTTTTCTTCTTTATTTATACAGATACCCAGTTCCTATTTTACACAATTGTGTTTCTACACATTATTCATTCGCATTCACTTACCCAGAGCGACTGACTTTTCTATCTATTTATTTATATTTATACAACTGAGCAACTAAGGGTTAAAGAGGGACTTGCTCAGGGGCCCAAAGATGGTAACATGGGTGGTGCTGGGAATCGAACCCACAATCTTCTGGGAACATCTTAACCCAAAAATACATTCAGTTGAATTCTTTAATCAGATGTTTAGGAACGACAGTGCAGAATAAAACGGATTCTCGGGTTACATGGAGATTCTATTGTACACCAAAACTCCCGCGAACTTTGCTTTACGTAACGTTGGAGACACTCTGCGGTCCACTAAACACTCGATCTAGAACGGTTCTAGCATTATAAGACATTGTAAAACGTGTTTTATTGTTTTTTCGTGTTAAAACCGCTACAATACATGAAACAACACGCATGTTATTGTTACTTCCTGTCCAAAACTTCAGCA
>VCAZ01000126.1:845000-847500 GCA_005784505.1 Bagarius yarrelli
AAAAAGGTAACAAACATGATCAGGGTACAGGCTCAAGCTGACTATCCCAGAAAAAGTACAGGGGGTAAATACTTAAGCAGACTGATTACTATTATTTAAAGAAACATTTTAAACTAAAGGTCAGCTATAAGTTTGCAATTAAACATGAAGTGATGTTAATATTATACACCAAGGGTGGGCGGTGCATTTGGTACCTAGGCTTTCAGTGTGGATTTATCCGACGGATACACCTCTTAATACCACCACTACCACAGGGCAATTAGAAACCATAAAATACTAAACAAAAACACAATATAACACGGCGTGTCATTACAGACAGAGAGACAGTTCATGTATTGAGGATGAAAACCATTTTTATTAAAGCAAGAATCCCGTTAACACAACTCCAAACCTCTAAACTACAACCGCAACTGTACCACGTACAACATCTAGAGCAGTTCAGAGTCAATATTTATCTTAATATTTATAGAACGTCACAACAAACATAAAAAATTAAATAAAAGTATATCATACATTTAAAAGCTGTAGGTCAGCGTTACTGGTCGTCACACTGGTCTGGAAGTGGCGAATAAACACCTTCCCCGGCTGAGACAAGCTAGTTATCTTTGGGGTTAACCAAACTCCCCTTACAATGTTCAACTTCTCCAGGAAAAGTCTGCCTTAAAAACATATTTTTAATTATGTCCAATACAAAGTTAATTTCGTCTCCTCCATCAGCCGTTATGGGCATAAAATTTCTAAATCAGCTGTAAAGTTGCCTTTCACTAGTCTGTGCTGGGCTGTAAGAATTTACTTTGATCAACCAATCAGCGGACGAGAAAATGCTGCCGTAGAGAGGCGGGTTTAACAATCTGACTGGTTAAAGAAAATGTCCATAATATTATTAACCAAGCTTCCATGGCAGCACTACTGATTCTGAAGCCTTTGGCAGATTAGATTAACAAGGCAGTACATAGAAACTGAAATCTGATTGGACAAAAATATCTAACATCCACATACACATACTGGAAGCAGTGCAGCAAGAGAAACACTACGAAATTAAGAGAATAAACTTTCAGGAATACATTAATACAATTTTATGGAAGAAATATTAAAATTTTTATTTGTAAGTGTAGGTCAGCTTCTGATTGTGTTTGGGCCTGACTGCAAAACACTGTTATACACAGTGTTTCATCAAGGTCTGGAGTGAAGTGGTTAAGAATGAAAAGATTTACTGGCAAATCGCTCTACTGTATGTTTAGAGGATTCTTGGATTAATTCAGATAATTTTTTAATCGTGACGAATGCAGAAGATATTCGGTTGCCAGATATTATTGTCATGTGATCCTGTTTCCTGTATACCGTTCCAGTATATGGCCTCCAAAATGGGCCGTTTCCACTCCAGGCTCTTTTTTCAACATCTTTTTCTAATTCGAATTATCATGGCTAAAGTTACACATCCTAAATCAGCCTCATACAAAGAAACATTGGCATTAATATTTTAGCAGATGAAAAGAAATAGGCTGAAATGTTTTGTGCTGTTTCGTGAATTATTTACAATTCGTCCCACTTTACTCCACTGCGACCGGGACCTGATGATGAAGCTCATTATCCCAACCTACGGCGGTTAGATCACCTTACTCAGTCTTGAGGACTAATCTGATCAGAAGTCGCTTCCATGCATAAAGATTCCAGTGATAAAGAGGCTTTTTTTTTTACACCAAAGGGCCCCATAAAGCATTCAGATATCGGGCCTAGCCCACACAAGCAGTTTGTGTAATTACTGTGACACTTGACCTTAGAGAGCTCTTTATTATTTAGATTTCTATTTTTTAGAGAGACAACAAATTAGATTGGTATAAAAGTCAGGCCACAGCATTATAATGAAACAACAGCTTTCGATTTAACAGGAAGCAGAGGGAGTTATCGAGTCATAATTACCATCGAAAAGGTCATTGAGATTAGAAATGTCTTTGCTGCCCTCTATCGGATACTCGGGGAATTACACGTGTTTTATTGAAGATACAGTAATATTAATTCAGTTAATTAATTAAATATATTTAGTATTTAATTGTACCAAAGCAAACTATTTTATATTTGTGGTTTTTATTTTATTATTTTGTATTTTTCTCATATTACATTACTAAGATTTGTGATTATTTGTAGAATGTACAGTTTGATGATTTAATAAATGTGGATTATTAAATTAAAATGATTTGTTGTTATTATTACATTTTAAATATTCTTTAGGCAAATGTTTATGTTATATATAAATATACTAGTTCTTTTTCTTTATTGTTATTATAATTAGTGTAGTAGTATTAGTAGTAAATGTAGTAGTATTAATCGATTGATTATCGAATTAATTGAAATATCGACACATCTTTTGACTGTATTTATTTGAACGTTAATATTCCAAATCCATACAGCTGGTTCACCTTCATAATAATAAAGTACACAAAAAGTGTCAGTTTGTAAATGAACAATAAAATAATAATAATAATAATAATAATAATAATAA